>JAAAKO020009733.1:0-17856 GCA_010015015.2 Bolitophila cinerea | reverse complement strand
GCTGTAGTGTGTATACTGTATATACGTATATTAAAGCTTTATAGTGGTATACTGTATATATATAGTGTAGTATATATGTATATTTAAGATTGGCTCGAATCGCCGCATCCGTGCTGACCACGTTGACCGCATCTTGACAGGACACGCTGCAGAAAACTCACTGCAGCAATTTGTTTCTATATGCCCTCTTATTTCTTATAAATTATGTGTCTGTATGCTGTATGGCTATGTATGCTATGTGTGTGTGTGTTTGTGACTTTGTGTGTGTGTGTGCGTGCTTGTGTTGGTGGTAGGTTCAGATATACATACAAATAGACGGAATGTTCAACACGATGTAAACATCACATGCTGAATTAGGTGATTGATTGGCAGCATAATGTTTCCAAGGGAAATAAGAAGAGTTGCGATAATGTATTCATGGGTGTCTCGTGTCTGTATGTATTTGATTTTTATATGCATCATTGTGTAAGAATAATGTTCATACAATGTAAGTATATATACAGTATATAGTGGAAAGGGATCTTTCGATGTGATACGGATTTAAGTGTTTTTTTATAGATTAGTAATGATGAACAAAGACCCTATCCAATTAAGTAACTAAGCAATTAGTTATAATATGTTGTAAATCATATTGAAATACTAAAATTGGTTCGGAAACAAAATTATAAAAGAAACGCGTTTTCTCATGTCCGAACGGGGTTGTTGATATGAAAACTTAAATTTGGTAGCTTGTATCCTCCATTATCAAGTGATCCGCATATTATACCTCCCGGAATTTTGTTCACATGTTTGTTTATTTTAATTATTTATAGTTATCTCTATGCTTAATCCCATATTTAAAAAATCAACTTAATCACGGAGGAATAGCAATAACCTTTTTCCGCATACAGGGAGACCGGCAAGGACGTTGAAAGGAGTTTTTCTTTAAAACCTTGTTTTTCTATATAGTTTGCACAATATACTGAGATTTTTTGAAGATATTTAGATATTTTTCAAATTTTTAAAATTTAAATCTGTGTATAAATAAACTATCGATATATTCAAAAAAAAACTGAAAACTAAAAAAAGGATAAAAAATAATAATTTAAATTTAAAATTATATACTTTTTTAATTTTTTAATTAAAAAAGGTTTGTTTTAATTTTTAAAACCGTCTATCACATTAAGATATCATTCGCATTATTTTTTGCTAAAAAAAATCTGAAAAGTGTAGATTGAACCATTTATTTTGGCACTGTTGCCAAATTTATTACTAACTTTACGTCTCATCTTCGATATGTGTGCATATTGAATTTTATGTATTTATTCTTAAAAAAACGATATGGAAAATCCCAGAAAATCAAATCCCAATCCAGTTGTTTTTCGGGGATTTTGCTTTGCTTATCAAAATTACGTTCTAAAATCCACGTAGTAGTAGTAAAGTCAACGCATAAAGTCCACGTTGTAAAGTCCACGTTGGAAAGACCCACGTTATAAAGTCGCCATGTTATACAGTCCACGTTATAATGTCCTACGTTGATTCCTCCCTAAAACCTGTAGTTTTGTGTTCCACCCAAAGTGGAATTTTCTCAAATGATATATCAGTTGATGGATATAAAGTCCACGTTCTATAATCCACGTTGTAAAGACCCACGTTATAAAGTCGCCTCGTTCTACAGTCTACGTTGTAAAGTCTCACGTTATTAAGTCTACATTAAACAGTCCGGTCACCTTTAAGGAGTCTTTAATGTAAGATCAATCAGAACTTTACTCTATATAGATATAGGGTAAATTTTACCCTATATCTAACCCACTGCGATTTACAATTTATATCTTTATTTCATAACTAAAATAATTGCTATTACTTGACTCAGGAGATATTTGGTGGATCCAGGTCCCATCAACTGTCTCATAACAACGCAGAAATTCGTTTGAATTGCGCTTGAAAATTGTCAAACAGCTCTTAAAATCATCGAAACGATTTTGGTTTTGGTCCGGTGTCAACAAACGTGGCCTTTCGAGCACAGCTTTCTCATGTCCAAAGGATCATGCAAAATAGTGGACACATATCGTTTGAAGGATGGAACTTTCGAAAAATAAAATGGTTTCGGCAAAAACAACGCTACCAACGTTTTAGACCGGGGACTAATTGACCAATGTGGTATGTATAATACAAGCTTAATTTCTTCATTTCCATTTTAATAATGTACAAAGTACCAACAATTTAAAAAATATACAAAAATTACAAGTTTCAAATTAAAAAAAAGTTAATATCGAAAGGGTTAGGATTAAAATTCCAATGAAAAATCAAAAAACAAAATCACCAAATAAAATTAATAATAAATTCAAAATCTTAAAAAAAAACAATATCCAAAAATATACCGAAGAAGCAATTTTTTCATGTTTGTATATCAAGATGTGATCGACTCAAAAAAAAATGTTAGGTGATTTTGGATTTAGGGATTATGGTTTTGTGAATTTGGTTTTGTGAATTGGTATTTGGGTATTTTTTAATTGGCGATTAAAATAATCTTGGGGATTTTTATTTATTTATTTATATTTCCAAACAGGCATTTTTAAATGTAACTTTAGATTTAATGGCTTTGGTATCATGAGGCAAGGAGTTTCACAAAGTGACTGCTCGAATAAAGAAAGAATTGTTCATTGAGTTGAGTCGCCTACATGGCTTTATAAGATTAAGAATTCGACGTGAACGGGGCAAATAGAAGGGAATTAAATAATAAAGACGGAGTCTTGAAATAAATAATTTTATTCCAAGACTCCGTCTTTATTATTTACAATCTTACATCCAAGTATTTGAATAGGGAGCACCCCAGGATGATATTAAAATAATGCGAAACGCTATAAAACCTTCTGAGGTTTTTAATGAACCGAATACAAGAATTGAACGCTATCCTACCTTTTTTTAGAAGTATAATCCAAAGACCATTCTCCTGTGACCATTTTACAATATAGTGCTGATTGGAGCACTTATACTAAGTTGCACATCGTCAGCAAACATGTCACATTCGCAATGTTTGACCGTGGATGGTAGGTCATTTATAAATAGAGATATCAAAAATGGTCCCAGAACCAAGCCCTGGGGAACGCCAGAAGTGTTACTCTTGAAACTGGAGACCATACTATGACAAGAAACTTGTTGTAGTCTGTCACAGAGATACGATTTAATAAGGTTTGCAGCCGATCGAGAAAATCCAAACAACTGGCGAAGTTTATGAATAAGAACATCGTAACGTACACTGTCGAAGGCTTTTTTGAAATCGGGATATATTAGAATACTAACATGGTTCATGTCTATCTCTTTGCGATTTTTTTCAGATATTTTTAAGAGAGCCGTTGTTGTGCTGTGAGATTCACGGAAACTCGACTGATTATCAGTAAGAAAATTTAGATTTGAGATATATTCATTGATTTGCTCACGTAAAAGAAATGCTAAATTGTGCTTGGAGATTTTTAGTTATTGTCACTTCTAGAAAGAAATTCCACACACGGGTTTACACTAAGAGTATAACAGAACTATAATAATCCCTTCTGTTGATATCAATTATGTTGTTGAAGATTTCCAATTAAGGGAGACCAAGTGGAATTTGAAATGGATCGCATTTTCTTCTTTAAAATGTTTCCAACAAAAGTGATCGATGAGGTGACATATAATGTCCACGGACATATGGTCCATGGTCATTATGTCAGTTTCAATCGGACATAAACTCCAATTGGACATAATTGCGATTTGAAATATACGTAATGTCCAATTCGACATAATGTCGATTTTTGTCTCTTAAAAATTGACACAACTTGCAAAAACCATAAAACATCTTCTCTTTTTCATTCCCTGGTACATAAAAAGTTTTCTATATAATATAATTAAGTCCTTGGACCTTATGTCCATTTAAAGCAGACATACTCTTGATCAAACAATTTATATTGAATCCGGTGGGGTGACATAATGTCCACGGACATAAGTTCCATAGACTGTTTAGTGCAAATGGAATACAAAATAAAAACTAAACTGCAAGAAAAATAAATAAACTGCAAAAAAAAATTGAAAAATAAAAGAATAGCTCAATAAGACTTAATATGAAAAAGAATAGAATACGAAGGCCCTTAGCCTGACTGGTGGCTTAAGCAATAGCAACCCGTCTTGCACTGTCGCCTGGTCAGTCAAACCTAGTGCCTTGAGCTTTTTATAGGAGAGTTGCAGCGGATGAGTATGGCTGGCCATGGATTTTATAGCCGATCGTATTTTCGTCGCCTACACTATAAAAACCCCGATCAAGAATTACTGAGAATTATCAAAAAAAAAATATTTATATACTTGGAATTATTTGCCAAAAAAAATATATAACGGTGAGAATTGGGCATTATGTTTGCTCGTCAATGGAGCACGTGGTGCATGGCCTTGAAGGCGTCGGCTCGTCCGTGCGACACGTGACCGGATTGCGGAGAGTCAAACGGTGCACGAAGCTTAGATGAATTCGGTTTATCCATGGGGCACGTGACCGGATAGTGGGTAGTCGCACGTGGCTCGGGGTCCGGATTGCGGAAATTGTGGTTGGATAGGGGGTGGTCACAGGCGGCATAGGCCTCAAAGGACGTCACTCGTTCGCAGGGAGGTAAAAAACGACGTTTTCGCATTTTCTTGGATTTCTCCTTTTTTATCATTGTCTTTGCGCGAGGTACTGGCTCTCAATTCAATAGCCCGACATTCTACTCTTCGCTGTCGAATTCTCATTCTCTCCCCGGCACTCTCCTTTTCCGTTTCTTCAACATGGCCGGTTGTCCAAACCCGGTGTTCTTAAAGTGTTTTAAATTTGTTGAGTTTTTAATTTCTCCATTCACTTTTGCTAGATGGCGCTCTCACGACACCTAGCAATTGGTATTATAAAACATTTTTTTTTTTAATTTTAATATTAGATACATATTTAAATCTATATTATTGTAGTAAAAAAGTCATTATTTCATTTTCAAACAGGCATTAGGTCCATAAACTTTATGACTGTTTACCAAATGGACATTATTTCTTCGACCATTATGTCTAAAATGTCCATTGGAACAATATGTTGGTTTACAAATGGGGTTTTGTCTTTTTAAATATATGTCCTTATAAAAAAAGTCATATAGACTATGGACCTTATGTATGTTTTTAAAAGGACATAAAGTCCATGGGCATTATGCCCGTTTAAAGAATACGTAATTTCCATCAAAAAATTACCATAAGGTCCATGTATTTGGAAGAATGTTCATAATATCCATGAACCTTATGTCCTTTTAAAAGTGGACATAAGAAACATGGACGTTCGTGGACATTATGTGACGTCACCAAAGTGATCTACTTTTCGCATGAGTTATAGAGTAATTGTTAATTTACATCTGTGGTCATAAAAAATGCCTTGATGCTAATTTTTAATGAATAAAGGTCCTTATGGCTTGCGTAAATGATATCATTAATTTATTTTACCTAGCATATACCTATATATTTATATAAAGCTTTTAAGCTCAACATATCAAACGGCAAGAAACCGCAGTTGCCCCTTTCCATTTTTATGCAGCAACGGAATCGGATTGCTTCTAATTTCTGCACGAACGCAACAATTCGGATTATAAATCCTTGTTGCGCGTGCGTATGTGTGTGTGTGTTTGTGTGTGTGTGCTTCTGGAGCTCGAGAGTATTAACTTCATTAAATGAAGAATATATAAAACGAGCGACGACGGACGCGGAGGCCGCCGCGCCGAGCACGAGCACAAGCGATTTGCTGGGCGCTGGGCGCGGAGGCGGCACGGCGGCGAGGCGGCGGGCACAGACTATTACGTTTGGTATCTCTCGCAAATTAATTACATTATGTACATTCCGACGGAATACGGCAGCGTGGCGGGCGAGCAACGTAGCGCGGTGCGGCACGGCGGCTGGCTACGCGGCGTTTTGTTGTTCCCGTCACGTAAAAGCGTCTTATACAAACAAACACATTTCGAATTGGTGTGCGGGCGCGCGCTGGATTCTATCTTATTCTTATTTATATGTATTATGTATGGATATACAATACATTAGTATATTTATTTATACACGTATTGTGTTTGTCTTGTTTGTTTTGTATGTCTTTGCGGCGCGGCGCCGGCGCGTTATTCGTGTTTTCTTCGTTATTTCTTTTTTTTAAGTTAGGCGGATATATTGCCTGGATGTGTTTCTGTTACGGCGAGGCGAGGCGCTGCGATGGCGAGGCAATGGAGTGGCGCGCAGCGCGGACGGCTGGCGAGGTGGTGGTGAGGTCGCTGGTCGCGCGGTGCGGTCGCATTGAGAATGCTGCCGAGATGCCGAGGAGCCGTTTGCTTTGTTGCAGATAAATAAATATCAGTTAGTCGAGTGTAATCAGTTTAATACTCATGATAAAGTGGTGCTCATCCATCAGGCTTAATCTTATTTGTTCGGAACACGAATATTACAGATTCTCTAGATATTATAGTGTATTATTGCGCAAAGTAGCCAAAGAATGCGAGGCGCGGTGGCGCGGAGGAGGCTGACGCGCGTGTGTGTGTGTGTCTACAGAGTTGTCATCAAGACAATAAATGGGATGTATGTGATTCATGTGATTTTTCTTATTTGAATCATCCGAGCACGTCTGCAGTATTAAATGTATATTATATTTGTATATGAATGCGAGATTTGTAGGTGAGTGGCCATTATTGCAATATAACAGTAGAATATTTGAAGCTTGCAATTGTCTCCAGCCAAGAATTTCAAATGAAATTGCAATGCAACGTCTTTCACAGTGGCGTCGTTAGGAGGGGCGTAGTGCCCCTGGTGATGCATTTTTTATATTAATAATAATAATTTATTTCATAAAATACACAGTAACTTTTATATGTTTTTAGTTTGTGTTCTCGAGTTTATCATTGTGATTTTGATTAATTATGCTTATATAAATACTATAAACTAAACTTATTACAAAACTAAAAGAAGACTGAAATATAATGAGAATATAGTAGGTAAAAACGGATATGATAAATATTTATGTAAAGGACCTTAAACCTAACAATTTAATTTTAAAAAAGAAATATTAATAACTAGATTAATTCATTCATACGATACATTCATACATATTTTATTTCTATGTGTGCAATATATTCCCCAATCTCTAAGTCCATCTCTACAATTAATTTGACTATAAAGTGCTGCAAACTCATATTTTTTATTTTTTTGCAACGTTGTAGTTCTGCTCTAAAGGAAGAGAGTTCCACAATTTAGCAGCGAGCGTCAAAAACATCCTATCGGAAAATTTTGTACGAGTCCTAGGCAATGAAATACATTTTGTTCTACTGTTACTGATAACTAGAGTTTTGTACAGATATTCTGGGAGGCGATATAAAAGAATTTTGAAAATATAACAAGAAAATCTAAATTGAAAATATTCAAATAATTGGCAACCAAGGATACTATTTTCATACTGGCTTACGCTATGTATTTGTTTTATTATATAGAGTTATGTAAGAAAGAGTTTTCAGATTGTATAAGCCCTGAAAAACTTTGGTAATAATGAATGAAATATGGTTTTCCCAATTTACATTATTATTCATTATAACTCCCAAATTTTTAATTTTCTTGTTCCATTCGATTTTAAAGTTGTTCAGGATACAAAAGGCGGCAAAAGGTTTCGTCAACGGAGGTCCCCGACCTCTGAAATACCATTGCTTGTGTTTTGGAGGAATGTAGTAAGTTTATTTAGGGACCAGTTTGAAACTGCCTCCAGGTCATGATTAACACCATCTATAATTTGCGAGAAATTTTCTAAAGGATCCGAGCAGTATATTACTTGTAAATCATCAGCAAAAAGGTGGATTTTAGAATTTTGTAAGCAATTTGGGAGGTCATTGATAAACAAGGATAACAGCGTAGGTCCCATAACAGTACCCTGTATAACACCAGTACGAATTGGAACAGATTTTGACAATAGTGAATTCACTTTAACTTCTTGTGTTCGGTTACTTAATAAAGACTTTATAAGGTCATATGCACTATTTGAAAAATATAATTGACTTTTAGGTTTATTAAGTAGAAGCTTGAAGTTAACTGATGGGAAGACTTGAGAAAAGTTCAAAAAGACTAATACTGTTATGCAAGATTTGTCAAAACCATTTAGAATATCGTCCCTTATTTTGGTAAGAGCTTATGTTGTATTATAGCATTTGCGGAAACCAGATTGAAAAGGGGGAAGTAAACTATTTGTTGTTAGGTGATTTGAAATTTGGTCGACTAAAATCCGTTCAAAAACCTTTGACAAATCTGGTAACACAATTAAAATCTTTATTGCTGTCGGTGTTTTTAATTTAGGAATTGGATAGATAATTGAATATTTCCAAGCCGATGTAAAATTTGCGGTTAAAATATTGTCTAAAGGATCTTTTGAAGTGTTTACGCAAGGTTTATTTATGGGACATGATTCCGATTCAGCTTTAAGTCCCAAATTTTTATGTTTTTCCAAAGCTCTTTAGATGGTATATTATTGTTTAACAGAGTCAAGTATGCGGCTTTATGTCTACGAATGGTTTGGTTCACAGTGTTTCTTAACCTTTCAGAGTTAAGAACTCTTTGTTTATTGGTGTCAGTTCACTAAGCCAGTCCTTATAAGCATGGTCACGAAGAAGTATAGAAGTATATATAGGGTTTTGAATTCTAACTCGTTTTAGAGGAACATGTTGTTCAAAAAGATTTAAAAGTGTGTTTGAAAATATTAGCTTTTTATCATCAACAAGCTGGCAATCATATACTGAATGCCCAACTAAAGATTCAGCGGAAGTAAATAAATCAGGAACTAAAATTGAGTTGAATTTACGGAAAGTAAAATGTATGGCTTTTGACACAGGAGTTTTAATGTTTTAAGAAGAGAAAATAAGATTATGATCGGAAAAAACAAGTGTAAATTGTTTTAGAGGAGTGAAAAGGTATGTTAGAAATGGATAGTAGTCGAAGAAGTTAGAGTCACTCTAGTTGGATCAGATTTGAGAAGATTGAGGTTCGTGCTTGAAAGATTTTAAAAAGTAACGTTAAGCATGATTTACGACCGACATGTCTATGTTAAAATCTCCTGTACATATGATTTGACTATGAGAGTCTACTAATTCTTTGAATAAAAGTTTTAGGTCGACTAGATTGTTTTGAGGCAGAGGATTATAAACAACTCCAAACACAAGTTTCAATTTTATCATTTACTGTAGATCTAGATAAAACTTTTGCTTTTAACTCTTTTGTAGGTATATCGCTACACTTCCTCTCCTTTTCTTAGGTATATCGCAACGAAATATATATAAACCTTCAATGTTTACAAATTTATTCGTGTGACTGCGCTTTTAAGTAAGGATTCGGTTATTATTGCTATACACTGTAGATTGAGGCCTGAGAATATTGAACTCATTTCGTTTGCATGTGCTACCAGGCTTC
The DNA here is from genome assembly GCA_010015015.2 of Bolitophila cinerea. Taxonomy (NCBI): domain Eukaryota; kingdom Metazoa; phylum Arthropoda; class Insecta; order Diptera; family Mycetophilidae; genus Bolitophila; species Bolitophila cinerea. The sequence goes on along the minus strand of JAAAKO020009733.1, from coordinate 8,427 downwards.
TACAATTTAAATGGCAGTAATTAAATATATTTTTGATTAGTTTGTTTGAAAGCTGCTGTCTTATTGGGTGAAAAGCTGATACGTTTTGAGAGGTAGCTACAGTTTCAGACGTCATTATATACAATTTAAATGTATAGGTTTTTAAATTTGGAAAAAAAAACAGCCAAATTATAACTGCAAGACCAAGAGAAACGGAAAAATATATCACAATACACATACTTACTATTAAAACAAATATTACTAATCCTATATTAAAGGTAAAAACTATTGCTATGTTTTCAGCTCTTCGGCAAGGTCAGCACTATGTGGTCCAAGCGATGGCTTGTAGAGTATACGTTAAAACGAATTTAGGTCCTCCAACGTAGCAATTCTTGTAGGCTTATCTACAAAGGCTCGTGAAACGTGAGTTATACCGTTTACCGTGTAATATTTTCCTATTTGGAAGTGAAGTGTGCGGCCTTACGGAAAATCAGGGTGTTTGCGGGTGTTAGGTGTTCGTTGACATATATACGCATGTTGCTAAAGTTGCTATCTACATCGGATAAAAGAAGAACTTTCTATTTAAGGTACTCAGAATAGAATACTTCTCGCATGTTTTTGTTAAAGATCTTAACGATGACCAAAGGAGGAGGACTTTTGGAAACTGATGTAGCTGCTATTTGCTGTTTGGATACTATTCTGTTGCAGCTAAGGTCAGAGACTTCTAGTTTTACACCAAAATTACGAGTAATAACAGAAATAAGTAGCGGGAGGTTTAGTTTTCCAATTTTGGCATTTTTGAGATGATAACATTTGAAGACCTGCACTGTCTTTCAAAGAGATCATTATTATACTGCTGTGGTACAACATTTTCATCAACGACTTCTAGTTTTCTTAGCTTAGACTCTAAGGAAGAATTACATTTGTTTGTATCCTGCCTCAATGTTACAAGTTGAGTTTCAATATCCGCAGTAACAGTATCCATTTTATTTGTTGAAGTTAATATGAACATTAAATTAATGAAACAACTCAACAATCTATTTATGGAATGTTACTTAAAAAATGGGTATAGGCATAATTTCAGTAAAAAAATCATCATCTGAAGTGTGTCTCTTTTAATAAAGGTAGATAGTAGCTTCTCTATAAGAATATAGGTTAGGTATAATTTCAGTATATAAAATTCTTCATCTGCGGGGTGTCACACCAAAAAAATGGTATAGGTATAATTTCAGTATAGATTTCATCTTCTGTGATTAAGTGTCACCTAAAAAAATATTTAAAAACAAAATAGGGGGTGACACTATGATCTACCGCCCCTTCCCTAGCGCCACCACTGGTCATTCATACAATGTTATTACATACAGTGTACGAACAAGATTATAGAATGCAAAACACTTATATATATCATTTCTCTATTTGAAGCTGTGCGCGCGTGCATGTCCCGTAACAATTCGGGCTATTTTGTCGCACTCCGTTTTTCTGACGTGGAATTCAAGAACTTATAAATTATATTATAATATTGTAAATACAATTTTGCGAGCGCTCGCGCTGAAACGACGGAACGGAATTTCTTGAGATTCTTTGGAATGTTTTATTGTATATATATAGTATATACCTATATATATAGGAATGTATAATTGAATAATGTATATATGTGAGTTCTCACGGGACTTTGTTTGAAAATAATCGCACTTGTTGAGCGCGATAAATTGGGAATATTTATGAAAAAAAAACATTTTGTACGTAATCGGAGCTATGCGGAAAAATTTTAAGCAATTCAAAAATGATTACATATTTATATATTTTTCTGCTTAAACGGTTATTATATAGGAGATCTTTGAGTAGATGCAAAGGTAGACGATGTTTAAAATGTGGGTTAGGGGTCAAAATATAAAAAAAAACTCGGTTTAATTAAAGTTTTAAGCGCACGCAGTTTTTTTTTAAATAATTTATAATTTACAAAAAGACAAGCAATCCAATAACCCAGATATATCCGGTTTATTAATTATAGTGAATCAAAATTTTGAAATTCGATATTATTTGTCAAGATTTTTTGTAGAGATTTTGCGATGATTTATTGAAGATACATTTTTAAGTAAGAAAAAATAAAAAATTCGAATTTCAAATGTCGCCTTTAAATTTTCCAAATATACTTTTGGCCAAAAATCCAGCAAAGGTCGATAATTTGATTTTTCAAGAATTTTCGCCAAAAGTAGATTTTTAAAATTGATTCAGCAGAAAAGACAATTGAAGATAACATTTGAAAGCCCATCTAAAGATTTCCTGGATCTTTCCTTTAGATCCAGAAAAAGAAGAAGAAGCATGCGCTACTGCTAAAAAAAACTACATTTTTAATTTTATTTATATTTTTTATAAATTTGTTATATTTTTAGCAAAATGCATAAGTCATAAAAAGTGTCTCTCAATTGCCGGAAACCGATTGGCCGAATCTCGATTGGCCGTAAACCGATTGGCAGAATCACAATTGGCCGAATTATACGATTGGCCGAATAAAGATTAGCAGAAATACGATTGGCTGAATCACGATTGGCCAAAACACGATGGGCCAACACTCGGTTAACCGAATACATATCTCCCAATAGCCCATAATGCAGTTACAAATTCGGCGAATCGTTATTCGGCCAATTTATTTATATTATTTTATATATAGATAACATATAAATTATACAATATAACATAATTTGGCTATATTAAAGTCGCACCTGTCTCGTTTGTAAGAAATGTCTTATTAGAACACTCAATCTAATTTCATTAAAAGTTAACGAGAGAACGAAGTATATTCTCAGCTGAAAAGAAACTGTCTCATACTCCGTGCTTTTATGTATATTTTTCTCAGAAATTCATTGCAGCTGGAGAGTGTATAGCTTAACATAGCACTGCACTCGCACGGAGCTGCAGTGGGTGCCGTTTAATCAAACACTAAGATCATTTTTTCGCAATGGAGATTCTTTAATACTTTTTTTAATGTCTAAAACGCCTAATCCTATATTCTTGTAAAACATAAGTTATTTTATTATTATTATTTTTTGTACAAATGTCTCAATTTTTCAAAAATTATAGCAATTTATATATATTTTTTGAAAAATTAAAACATTTCGAAGGATGTAATTCCGGGGGGTGTTTAAAAAAAAAACTAAACTAAAAAACGCATTATGACCGTACGTAAAAAAGATGAAATTCAATACATGAAATTTGTCTGTGAAAAAAAAATGTATATTAGGACCCACTTTTAGCTCATTGTCACCTGAAAATGAGAGAATATGGCTACCTCACTTTGTGAGGCTGTCAGTATTTTTAAGTACGGTACAAAAATAACAACACCAGCGCCAGCACTAGTATACGAAACCTTACCAGGCGCAAGAAAATAGCTTGTCAGCAATTGTTTTAATATTCAGCTTTAATTTTGCTTTCCATGGACCCCAAGGCATCGTAAGCCTGATTTTCCCACTTCCATCGAGGATTCTGTCGACTGACTCCTGTCTTTTGGACCGTAGGGCCGGAAAAAGATTTCGGTGAAGCCATTGCTGGCACTCATGTTTTTCTCAGCCTTCAGGACTTTAACTGACGCGCTGTTCATTCGGATCCCTAGAAAGATCACCGACGCAGCCCGTTTTTTGGTTATTTTGTTGGTTCTACATTTACTCTCTTGATAACAGACCAAGAGGGCAGGTCAAGCAACGGTTTTGGAAACCTAACTGTTTCAGGATGTCCTTGTTTCCTTCAGGATCCTTAGCCGGAATAAACACCCTTATTCTTTTATCCGAAGGATCCTAGTCCACGTCGATTACGTTCAGGTTAGCTCCATTTTGGAACTTAGCATTTCTTGTCGATAGCAGCTACGGTCGTCCCTGAAGTTGGATACAACAGTCATCTTTAGTCGATGGTGCAGAAGCTTCAGCTAATCAACGGTAATCTTTGGATTATTCGGGTTACTGTTGACCATGACCACTACAACGCTATGATCCATCATACAGACTCTGATAAAGCATTTTTTATTGTCCTCAAACTTTACGGACAATTTGTCTAGTGACACAAAAGGTCTTATTGGTACATCTCTTTTCATTACACACCTCGTCGGCTTCCAAGTGGTCCTTTTGGATTTGCCACCGGCGGTTTGTGTGGCTTCGCTATGATCTGTTATTTCGGTCTTGGCTAAACCACTACCTCCATGTCTTGAGGCCGTTTAGCCTAGGTTGCCCTGCTTTGGCATCGGCTCCAGACATACTCGCTTTTTGGGTGGTCTCGCCGCGAGCCATTTTACTGGTACCGGTTACTTCATCCAGACTATCACCAAAGATTTTCCCGGTAAACCAGTTCAAACCAAAGGCCTGTTTGGTGGTCTCCTCCTTCTGTCCCACGGAGCGTTTGAGGGATGATCGGTCCCGGTAGTGCCTAACGTGTTCTTTTTCACCTCTCATTCGGCAGTGCTATCCGCACTCCCCAGTAGCATGCTAGCAGCCTGGATACCACCCTCCACACTACTTCCTCGGCTCGTGTCTGCAGCCAAGTTTGGGTCAGCAGTGGCTGCCGACCCGCCCTTAGTCTCTACGTTCTTGTCCTTTGTCATGCTTTGTCCGTCATTGTTTATAGTAGTCTTTTTTGTAGTTGAGTTATTTTTTGTTATGTAATGTGTTCATTTGAGTCCCACGAATAGCTACGGAAAATAGGTTAGCTGGTGCCGTGCTAGAGCCCCGCGTAACCACGGCAAGGCCAAAAATACTAAACGGGATTTGGCCAGGTGTCCAGTAGGATCTTTCGCTAGATACTGTTTTTTGAGACCAACCGCCTGTTCAGGTTTCCTGGGCAAAACAAGACCATAATCCATACGTACAATGTCGAGACACCGTAAATTAGGTCTAGGGAAAGAAAATATCCAAAACGCCAGTGCCCCAAATAACCGTAGTAAGGTCAGCATCACGACTAGAGTTGACCAGTATCTTTAGAAGAATACTCATTTAGTTTTCTACTAATTGTCATCTGAAAAAAGAGTTTAATATGTCATGGGTGACCCTGACCGATTTCCTAAGGAAAAACCGAAAGCATAACACTCTAGGATCATTCGTTAGTGTACTTAAGCCAAAGTAGAGCTTTTTTGAGAAGGGTTATATGTCAATATAGATTCTTGCTTTCTCAGCTTATTCGTTGTGTTGGTGTTTGCTGACCTATTATATAAATGCCAACTTCAACGAGGAAATGGTGCTTATTTGCAATAAAAGATGTTCGCTGCTAGACAGGTGTAAGAAAATATTCATTTTGTTTAAATTTGGTAGACCTTTTTGACCAGATTAAATAAAATGCTAAAAAAGATACTAAAAGTGTTATTTGTATACTAAAATAGATACACAAAATGTTGTTTAGTCAAAATAGTAATAAGTGAAATAGACAAAAATAGTAACAAAAATAGAACTGAACATTTTCTCCAAATAAAAGTTTACCTTCCTGACAAATAACATAAACCCCACTACAAGAATATCGTCTCATAAATATATCAAAAAATAGGAGGATTATTCCTATAATATCACTGCGGTTGCCATTTAAATCTGAGGCGTATCAGAACGACCATTTTATACGACAATTTACCTTGACATTTTTGGAGTAAATCGCGAGCAGCATATGGGCCTATACACAATACAAATAAAATCCCACATAACGTACTATCCATATTGGCAAAGCACCATTTTCTAAACATTTAAATATCATAATGGTGCGTAATTAAATGCGTACCCTGACTAATCTAAATATATGACCGTGTTTGAACTACGGATAATATTAAATTTAATAAATTTTATAGCATCAATATGCGCTCATTAGTGCACTTGTATCCTGGATCATTTCACTAATTAGTAATAGTTCATAAATCCGGTTATGCGCGCGCAATGCAAAATCATTAATCTGCAAGTGATATAAAACTGCCTTCGTTTGAGTTGGCTCGTAAATTACATCTCAAAATGTGCGTGCATCAAATGGATTTATTCGTATATATTCTATAGATACTATAAATATAGGTATTATATGTATTTGCACTTGTATATTTATGTTGTGCACTCGCACTTAGAGATTGTTCTCGAGAATTTGAGAAAAGGAATTCTCAACCAATATTTTATCCCAAATCTAGAGATATTTTTTTGGGAATTTTGAGTTTTTTTTTACTTTTTTACGAAGCATTTTATTGTTTTTTTTAAGGAAAACTCGATTAGCCGCGACCGCCCTTAGCATTTTTTTGCAAATATAAAAAAAATATTTTTTGAAAGCAACGCGTTCAGAAATATAAAGAAAATATTACAACAACAAAATAAAAAACATATGAATGCAAAAATTAACACAGATGTATACACAAAAAATGAGGTTAAATATTATTTTTGACAGTATAGTGTTTGTTAATTCCACAAATTGCCTCATTCCTTGAAGGATCCCAACTTAATTCTTACCCTCAGGGCATAAATGTTGTAAATAAAAATTAAAAAAATTGTGGCAATAAAAATAAATAATAAAAAATGAAATGAATTGCAATTTCCTTAAAATAGGTAGAAATAATGGAAAATTAAATATCTTGGATAAGGTTTATTGGGATCGATCAAGGAAGCGTCTAATTCCTTCAGTGGCAATTTGTTGAAATAATAAATTTGGACACTCTTCTGTCAAAAATTAATTAATTATTTAACCTCTTTTTTGTGTATACATTTGTGTTAACTTGTTCATCAACACATAACCCCATAATTACACTTGTTTGACAGATCGGTGTCCAAACCCCTTCACGAAAACCGTGCCTCTAGTGAGCATGAAGGATCCCTATAGAGTAATATTATACATCAATTATAGTTATTTCAAATGTGAAAGAAAAACCAAAAATTAAAAAAAAATATTTATTATCATATTTTTTTTTGTAAGTGTAATTTTTTGATGTTAATTTTTTTATTTATTTTTTATGATTTTTATTAGGAATAAATAAATAACAATTTTCTTAAAAAAAAAAAAAATTGCCAAAGTTTTTTATTATACTTGCATTTTTATTTTTTTAAATTTCAAATGCAATGCGCTGTTGATAATCATTAATATTTAATAAAAATAATTTAAATACTAATATTGATACTTTTTAAATTCCAATTTTTTTGAGAACAACCCATCATAATGTGTACGCTATTAAAATAAGTAAAACATTCTTTTATTAGACGAAACCTTGTTGCAAAATAAATAAATAATCTAATGATCTAAACATATTGAAATTAAACGAAAAAATTCTATATAACATATTTTGCTTAAAAGTTTAAAATAATATTTTTTATGGCTTGTTTTAAAGAATTCTCGAGAATTTTCAAAAACGGAAATATTTTTTTTTATTTATTCTTCATGTAATAATAATAAAAATAATATAATAATAATAATAATTCCCGATTTCTCGCAAAGGAATAATGGTCAGTAAATGCACATCTCTACTCGCACTGTGATTGTGCGTTATACGTTTCCCGCGCAAACTTTTCCAGTCCGACAAAAAAGCTCTTTCGCGCGCGCGCTCGCGTACACGGGTGCACAACTGCACACGCTATTAAATGTGCAAGCACGCGCGCACAAATGCGCTTACGCGCACGCATTTCAAATGAATTATTCAAAGATTTTTAGTACGTGTATCTCTGTGTATAGCCTATTTATTTGAGAGTGCGTATATATATATATAATAATACAACAAAACAAAACAAGTTATATGTTTAATATTATATATAGATCACTGCAAGAGCAATCAATGTGTACATTTTACCTGGTATCCGTACAGATGATACACACATGATTCTGTAGTTGTTGATTCGAATGAACACGATTTCTATATATTTATCTATACATATAAAATACTCCATGGATGATCATTGCGTGGATTAATTCATTGCGAGCTCTAGCAAAATGCTATAACGATGCGAAAAAGGGCATTCGAAACTTGATTATAGTTTAAAGTTAAATTGCTTTTCATCAATCACTGCCAAATGGAATTCGTTATCCCATCCAATTAATACACATGTATTTTTATATATATATATATGTACATAATTATATAGCATATAGTATATATCAGTATTAATCTTACATTGAATTCATAAAATGTAGGAACTGTATCGTGCATTGCATTCTGCCGCTTTAATGAATATGTAATTGCTGCATACATCGCAGTTGCAATTGCAATGCATCACATTCGATGCGAAGAACGCAGCAGAGCGCCTCCGACGAGAGTGCACTGCTATTTCGCATCTAATTATGCACGCTCAACGCCACGTTGGAATGTGCGTGCGATTATGCGTGCGTGTGTGCGTGTATAAAATATATAAAATATATATATATATATAAATAAAATAATACATTCTATACGAAACACCATCAGCCATGTGAATTTATTTATATGTATCGCAAAGAAGATGTCTTTATCTTGTTACATCGCATTTC
>JAAAKO020009722.1:0-18167 GCA_010015015.2 Bolitophila cinerea | reverse complement strand
ATTCCCGTCACTGTTATGAATAACAATTTTATTATTGAACTGTTTCTTTAGGTTAACATTATGTTTTCTATAATATAAATATGATAATAATAATCCAAAACTAAAAATACATTTCATCACACAATTATTAAATGAAATATACAATCCAAAAAACATGAAATACAACATATTGTCTTCTGCACCAATCAATGCTTATCTCCGCACCACCAAAATATCCCAACGCTTAGCATAACTCCAAATACTAGTCCACCTAAAATAGCCACTAGTCCGACTGCTATACAAATGATTCCATCCGATTTGGAAATCCACATTTTAGCCGGTCGATATCGATGTGTGAAACAATTCAACGGACTAGCTCCTTGCGATCCTTCGCCATGCATGCAAAACGTGTACGTTGCTCCTGTCAACAGATCGTCAACCAATACTGTAACATCATGATGGATTCCGATTGAATTCGTAATCACTGAGAAGTTCTGCACGCAAATGTGCTCGTGATAGTTACCATTCAAGTGCCAGTAAAAAGTGTAGTATTTCTCATAGAGTCTGTCAAATCGCAATGAGCAACTTCCATTTGTGTGGTCCGTAATCTGAGTGGGATAAAATCCATGGAGCACCTGAATTGTTTTCGATGCATGCATAAAACTATTCGATTCACATTTAATCTTTTGCATTGCACATTCTGTGATCGTAATAAAACTCAATGGAAGTGAAAATAGATTTGCTGGTGTTGCGCACAAGACCGTGTCGAAGTGTTTCCAATGCTTGGTAATCGTTTTCTGAAGATAGTCTAGATTGCAGTCGCAGTTCCAATAGTTTTGTGATAGTTGAATGTAAAGTGGTCGTACATCACTTCCCAATGGTATTCCGTCAAAAAATCCATCCGCAAGAGTTTGTAAATTATTACCAGTAAGATCCAAAGCTTCTAGTTGAAACAATCCATCGAAAACGCCCATTTGAAGTGATTCTAATCGATTCTCACGGAGACTCAGGTATTGTGTGTATGTTGCACCGCTTAGGGTGCTCCGATCAAGATTAAAGTACCTTAAAAAATTGTTTCTTATTGCCACACGAGTCAGGGAAGTTATTGGCAAGCCGTTTACAAACAAGCCACCAAAAAAATACATTCCAACAACAGAAACATAAGAAAGGGTTGCTCTGACTGGATTTAAAATGTTACTGTCAATTTGAATGACTTTCAGGAAAAATAAGTCAATGAATACGATCGAATCAAGTCCGTTGAAAAGTCCACTAGGCAGATGCGTTGTCTGCAAATCCTCAAGTGTTAAACTGGTAATATTTCGAAAGGCTGGAATATTAAACATATTGTCTGGCATGTATGCAATTGAGCTGTTTGATATTGTCAATTTGTGTAATTGTATTGACACATTGAACCATTTGGGATGTTCTCGAAGATCCGGAAAAGCCATATTCGTTAGGTGCACTGAGCTCGGGTACGCTAAGTTCTAAAATTAAATCGAAGTTAAAAAAGGTTACAGATACAAATATATTCCAAAATTAGACAGTAACTTTTTGCGACAGAATCTCGAGACCATAGTTTAGTTCATCCACATCAAGGTTTGTGCATATATACGAACAATAAGAATCGCAGGTAATACTCGTAGTTTCACACTTTTGTAACGTATTGACATTATTACTGTCGCTAAATACACAGAGGAACACGGCTATGAGCCAACCAAACATATAAATAGACATAACCGTGCCGGAATACTAACACAACTAACAACTACGCGACGACTGATTGTCAAACATGGATAAACTATTAAAATGTACTGATATCAACTGATATCAATGATTTGATATCGGGTTGTCAGTAATGCAGCGATTAGATTATTGGATTAGTTCCTATTAATTTGCTTATCAAATTAAACTCGTTCAAAGCTGCCATTCACAACTATAATTTGATTTGTGATCTTGCCGAGAGGGTCAAGGGCTGTTCAATAAGTTCAAAAAAAAACAATGAATGTGGATTTTCATCGAATGTTTTCTTAATTCTCGATGCTCAATAAACTGGGTACAATGTTGGTAAATTTTTGCAATTTTATCCTGCAAGTACTTTCGTTTGGCTGATCAAAATAATTATTACAGCGCCATTGATGTCTTGGTTTAACACAAGCCGATGTCCATTTCCATCCTTTTTAGGTTTTGCGAATAAGTTTAATAAATATGTTGAAGTCGAAGGAAGCAAGATCTGGATAACACATTATCGTCGTAGTTTGACAGCAGATTATACTTTCTGGATGGTCATTTATGTATTTGCAGCATGATTTTTCTCGGTGAGCACTGTGATTTTAAGGTGTATACTATTTAGTTTAGGTGCATATTTTTTTAAAGAGCGATTTATTTTATGCCTTTTCCAATCAATAACGTTACACAGATTGTTACCTTCACTGCTACAAAAGAGCATACTGGACACTTTGGAATAGTAATAGCACCCACGCAACCGGGAAGTTTAAACATTTATAACCATTAAGGGGGACATTTTAAATTATATTTGGCGAAAATGTATTCAATGGGAAAATCCAAAAACGGCAAACTAAAGAGTAATATGCAAGCGCTGATGTCCATCGTGTTTTATTTAATCTATAAAAAACGAGCATCTCTTTTTACTGATATTCCTTTTTTAAAGCACTTTAAGAAATTTAAAGTGCATTTTTAAATGGGGATTTGATGAAGCATGTGGTCAGAACCAACTAAAGCAAATATATAAAAACCAAACCTTTTTTGATGATTCAAGTATGTTTATGGCTTCAGTTGTTTTGATAAATTTTTCCTGCTACCTTATAAATAATATGGTTATATGGCAAAACACTCGAACAACTTTAACTAACTACTGAAGACCAATTTTGTTTGAATTTACCAACGAAACGAAGGACACGATACTTGCAATATGAAAGACACCCAACATTCAATTGAAAATTTGCAAAAACCGATAATGTGCACTATGATATAGCAAATAGTATGACATGCAACAGACAATGATTGATGGTAAAGTGTGTCAAGTCTTATCTGAATCACCATCCGCGGATTCTTGCGTAATTTGTGGAGCCTCTCCAAAGACTATGCACAATTTAAGCTATTTTAAGGCAAGACCGTGTAAAACCTAAATTTTGAAATCTGGAATGTATTGTATATTGCATTTTATGGAAAAAGTTCTTCACTTTGCATACAATATGCCATTTTAAAAATTTTCGGCAATAAAGAATATTTTTGAAACAAACTTGGGCTGGTTGTAGAGGTTGTAAAACAAGAAACTGTCGTCGAACTGTGGAAATTGTGTAATACGTTTTTTTTTAAATCCAGAAATTACTGCTGAAAAAACGGCGTTAATGTGGATCTAAAGCTAGGATCACACTGACGAATAAACAGACGGTTTCTCAGTGTGATTTCTCCGTAGACGTATTTTAAAAAACCGTCTGATTTGTCTATGACACGGTTTCTCCGATTTGACGGAGAAACTGTCTGTTTATCCGTCAGTCTGATCGTACCTTAATTCATAGCTAATTTATCATATACTTTTTTATTTATTTCAATGAACAATAATTATTTTATTATATTATAATATAATTAAATAATATAATACTACAAGTATTTTTTGTGGAATAGCCGTAAATTTGGATTTATTTGTTTGGTATGCTTACGAGAATTGTTTATGGAAAAGTATGAATAATATATTATGCCTGCTTCAGTTTTAATCCATGGTGGAGAAGTTATTTGACATTTCTGCGTATACCTATAGGATAACTATAGCAAAAAAACAAAATTTTAATTTTAAAAAAGGAATTATTATTTTTTAATAAAACTTAGATTTTTAATACAAAACTTAGTTTTAAAGCTATAAAAACTTGCCAAAAAATGCAAAATTCACCGGTATACGGAAGTCTGATCAAGTTGTAGACAAACGAGCCAAACTACTGAGAACCCAAAAGAACCCAAAATAAAGGAAAGCTATATGACTAGATAAGCTATGGCAGATCGACATGAAAAGAATAGTGATTTGATTATGATGGTAGCCTTTGAGATGTAGTTTTTTGCGTGTTTATTTATGTAGATAAAGATTAAATCAAATAAAACAGTTGCGACGATCTAAATGGTCTATAGACACAAAACGGAACCGTTCATCAATTTCACAATAAAATCAATCAAACGACTATTTCGGCTTCATAATTCCTTTTGCCATACCTTTATTAGTGTTGTAAAGCTCTCATGTTTTTTTAACTAATCATGAAGACATTGTTTTAAAGTTTTAAGTGACTTTTATAACAACACATTTTTTCTTCTTCTAGTATTTGTCTTTAAATATGTCTAGCTGAAAAATACCCCAAAACTTTTGAAGTACACAATAACAATTATGTGCTGCGCAGAACTCTTCTTTTTTTAACAAGGTATATTTCGAATGTCACCCTGCAAAACACAGAATTCGTCTGCAGTTGCTTTATTCTGAGTGAGTCACTAGTGACAGTCGCGGCGACCCACTAGTAATTTCAAACATCAAAACTCACCGTCTCTGAGTCACTTGTAATATAAACAATATTCTAAATAAAAAAGTTAAAAAAAAATTGTTATTTAAAATTAATCATTTAATTTTTTTATAATTATTTATTTTGTATAATATTTTAAATATATTTTTTTAATATAATGTTTTTTATGCATTTGAACAATAGTTAACTGTACTGTAGTAGATTTTCTTAAAATGAAAAACATTTAAATGCAACAAATTATAAAGTCACCATACATTTTTTAGGTGACCTAAAATGACTCGAAAGTGAGTCACTTCATTGATTTCGAACGCAGCACGAACTGTGACGGAGCTGCAGATGTTCGGATCAATAAGGATATATTTCCTGAAAGATTCATTTTGTTTTAAAATATTTGAGAATACTGGACACAATGATTGCATGCAAATGAATAATAGAAATTGGACACATTTTGAATACATTTTACGGTTGACAGGATGATTCAAACCCACTGCAATTGGCTATGCTTATTGGCTGACCAAGTAGAACCAGAAAAGACGAATAGTATATTTCACAAAACTGTTATAGTTTCACTCTTTTCCATGGAATTTTAGAATATTGGATATACGAGACAAACATATTATCTATACGAGAAATAAAATAATCAAAAAATAAACATTTGCAGTTATTTTAAGTAATACCTACTCACAATTATTATTGAGACATGTATAAGCCAATAAAAAATGTGCCTTTCGCTGTATAAACCTGCATAAGCTATTATTTAGCGGAGAGGAAATGAAAAAAATAACTACGTAAGGTCATATTTAGTTTTTTACAGGCCAAACTGATTCTGGAGAGGGTGGTATCTCTATATTGAAAAGCTTTCAAACATTCACATTACACAAAAATATACCTATAAAGTTTAAAGTAATATTTTTAGATATAAAAATATGATTTTTTAAACATATATATATAAATCTTTAAAACATTTTTAAAAATCATATATATTTTTTTGTAAAATTTAGTATTTATTTATTATTATTTATTAACCAAAATCTAAAACGAAAATAAATGTTTTTATATACTAGTTATTAAAATAAAAATATAATTTACATTATTTCATTTCAATAAATAGACAATCCCATCTGGACTTTCCCCAAAATCATTATGGAGCCCTCTTCTGTATATACCTAAACCCACATTTTGTCAAGCCGCAACATAATTTGACGACCATAGTTTTAACACCAAGTGTTTGTTCAAAACAAAAGAAGACTTCAAAATTAAAAAACCCTGTTTGAAAACTCAAGCAGATTTCTTTCAATAGTCAAATTAAAATCCCGTCTTAAAGTCAAAACTAAATTATAAAATATATATAACTTTTCCATGTCAATGAAAGCAATATACCTGAGCCATGTACTGGACCAACAGTACAAAGTCTTTTTATTATTGTACAGTATAACCTTTCCCAAATATTGGTCCAATAACAATTGCACTGAGGAAAAAAACATTCTATTAAATATATTATCGACACCCATTAAGTAGTACATATACAAATACATAAAATATGCACCAAGTTCGTTAGCATCGGTAAACATAGGAATTCATTAATTTTAATACCAATATCCAACACTCAGAAACCATATTCATTAATTACCTATTCCATTTGCTGCAATAATTGATGTAATTTTGATTGCGTCGTCTGTAGCACTAATGTGACACATTTGCTGGTGGTGCACGCGGTATAAGGGTGGCTGACTGTGCGAATGCGGGTGCGGCCTGGCATAAGGAGACTGGCGGGAAGAGCAGTGCATCGCACTGATAGTAATAGTGCCCTAATTCGTCTCCATGATCATATATCGTATGTATGACTGAATAGTATAAAACATAGATATAGTAACTGCATGTGTAGCTAAGTATATATACTAAATACATATATAACGTATATAATTTGAGTTACAACCACCTGGGGAGGGGGAGTGCTGTTGCCGCCGTTGCCGTGGTGGTCTGATGGGAGTATAGTTGATGTTGATGACGCCACGCCGGCGCCGCGCGCACATAAGTTTAATGTCGACTAGAATTTAAGACGATGTTGTCATAAATGAAGGCGTTCGCATTTACAAGATGCGACCATATACACAGACACACACACACACATACACACAGAGACGCACTCAGTTAATCTTAATTGCAATCAGAGGTTTGTATGTGTGTGTGTGTGTGTACAACGCACATATGATATATAAGGATGAGGATACACAATATTACATGTTATATACGCAGTGTCTTGAATGCGACGACGACGACGACGACGACTTGGCGCATTTAACCCAGATTTCCGGTATGGCTTAAACTCCCCGAAAACGGCTATAAACAGTACATTATGTTATGGATTATGGTGAACACTGAGATTGGTACGCGTGATAAGAAACATATATACATTATACATATATAACTGTAATATGTAGTGACATAAGGGTGTGTTTGCGCGGATTGCAATGAACATAAATCAAAGATTCCACTCCCTGAGCATTGCACGCGCACAGAGAGAACGTCATTCACCCTACATACGTTTGCCGCAGCCGCCCGCCGGCCGCACGATGGAAGTCATGCACCGACACACACACACACAGACACACATTGAACGTGCAAGTGCAAAAAGTTCAAGAGTCGTGCTAACCCCAACACAGCAAATTCGCGCTATCTCACCACCATGCGAACGGCAGGGCTGTACTGCGGAGTACAGTGCACGCGAGAGCTTTTTTTAATTCAAACGCGATCTCCACCCCCTCTCCCTCTCAGCCGACTTGAAATCATGTTAGCACAATTTTCACTTTAGATAATAAATACACTCGTTGCGGCGAGGCTACGAAAATGCAAGGGTAGGTATCTATGTATATGTGTGTGAGGGTGTATTGGATAAACGAGTGCCGGCACGAAGAGGCGTTAGCCCGGAGGCATCTTATCTATTTACATTAACTTTCAGTTAACTTTGTTTTATGCCGAAATAACACGCCTTCTTTGCACGATATCTACTTAGCGCTTTATAAATGTTTGAATAGTTGCAATTGGGTTCTGTTGAAAGTTTCAATAAGATTATTTATTTGAGTGTGTGTGTATGTGTGTGTTGTGTATATAATTGTATTATGTACACATACTTTCCCATTGCGTGTTTCACACACAGGGTGATATGAGCACATGTGTATTGTAGTCTAGGAAGTGGGGACGAGCGGCCCAGGTAGAGTACACGGAAATTGTTTCAAAATGCACCAGCACACACACTTACACACACACACACTCACAAATACACACACAGCCCTCGAATGCTCGAATTTATCGCGCAGAGCAATTCGTATTTCCAATTACTAGAAACTTTGTAATATATTATAGCGCATGAATTAGCGTTTCAAGTAAAAGCTTTCAAAAGCTCATTTCAAAGATGTATTATCGCACGCTATTTGGTAAAACTTTTTCGCGATATGTTGTTACTTGTACTTGTAACAATATTTATTTATGTTGGCGCACCGCTTTTCAAAAATGTGAATTCTAGTTCGCAAGCTATAATTTAAATTCTTTATTTTTTGTGGTTGCTGTGGCGGAATGGACACATGGGGCACAGCCAACTTGGACCCTTAATAAAATATGTTTGCAGTAAATTAAAATTATGACCATATTTTCATAATCCTATTGAAATGGTATTCATTTTTAAAATTTGCAAAGTTGAAGCATTATCGTTTTATGTTTTATTTTAAATGTTCCTTTCTTCCTCGATTTTAAAACAAGCAAAAAATGGGGCTTGTACGACACTTTATCTTGAAAACATAGTCAAGTTCTTTGGACCTGTCCCGCGAACGGTGAACGTAGTGTATTATTCCAATGAAAACTAAAGAAAAACGTTCGACTGTGAATCTGTATAGGTAGACCGAAAAATACTTGAAGCAGAACAGTTTCCGTAGAGGTGGCACAAACTGGAACTAGTTGGCCGGCGGAAAAGCCTTGGCATACAACAATAATCAGTTCAAACATTGTGCTTCCTATGTCCCTATGTTTAGGGATAAAACGAACAAATATATATTTTAACAAAATATAAAACAAAAAACTTATAAATATATATTATTAATTTTTTTATATAATTTTTATTTGAAATTGTCCATAAAAATTTATCAAAAAAATGACCAACTATAAAGTATAATCTGCCCCAATAAGAGATAGTTTTTTTGTAAAAATGGGAGAAGCAAAGCGAAAAAAAAATTAGGTGCACATTTTTATATAATTAGGAGCATATTTTTGGTGAAAAAACCTTTTTTTTTTGGTGGTAGATATTCTATTTTTTTTTTGTGCAAAATATTTAATTTTATGGAAAAAGCTAAATTGCATTCCATTTTTTTGTTTTTAAGAATTCCGTTTTTTAAATTAAATTTCTATTTATACGAATTATCAAATATGTAAGGATGGAGAGGGCTAATCTATAATTTTCTTACTAAAATAAATGCATACCGAAATTTATTCAGGAGAATAGTTTTTTATTGCTGGGATTCAGACCAGGTACATTTGGCAATTGAATAAATTAAATTAATATATAAAAAATAAAATAAATGGTTTCATGTAACATTTCTAATTGATTATATTTTTCTGTTTCTCTCCATACCCATCCTGGATACGAAAATGAAGTTGTTATAGATTAGATTGTATGTTGGAGTATTTTCTTAAGACACTAAAGACAAGCGCACGCAGGTCTCAATGCTGACCTATCCATTGATATTTTGTGCTTTCCCATAGTGTATGGTGTGCGTTGGCCACCATTCTTCCAGTATGGTATAGCTACTTCCTACCTCGATTTCGGTTAGTAGCTGTAGAATCAATATGGATGAGGCATGCATTAACATTGCCTTAGTTTTATTCCGTCTAATTTCCCTATTATATGTGTACAGCGGTCAAAACTGAAGAATATAGTCTTGTTAGTCTGTAATCATTTAGTCGCAGTCTGTCAGACACGATAATGTTACTTATAACGTTTCTTAACGACGATTTAATAAAAAAGGTACCTCTACTCTAAAGACCCTGGACTTTATAATACAACTAAGGGTTATTGTAACAGCACCACATCCGTAGTACCCACTGCTAACAAGCTTTGGCACATCTGTCATCTGTGACTTCTTGTTGTCGGGGTATGACTGTTCTGGAAACCGAAACTTCATCCATTCCAATCACAGACAAGGATGTGTGGATACAATTTGTGTGAGACGTGCTGTGGAAGCTCGGGATAAAATCAGAGTCGCTATCGATCGCCATTTCTATAGCTTCAATAATGAGCTTTAGAATTAGCTCTAATTGTACCTGGCTCGTTTTCCGTTCTGGATCTTCCATGTTAGCTATGGCGACTCTGAACTATTCTGCCAAAACTTCTGCAAAGCTCCAAAAACAACCGGCTTGTCTCTTCTTCGGTTCTCTTGAGAAGAAGTGGTATCGTCAGGGGTTCTCCTATTGTAAGATTTTGGTTCGTTGTTATAAGTTCCTAACCGTCTGCAATACTCTGGGTCGTGGGTGTAAATCCAGTTAGGCATATAACATTTAAAAAAACGGAATCATATTATACAGAAAACCTTTAGAAAATAGTGTATTTTTAATGTTGAATACGATATAACTGCATCTACATACTTTTTGGCTTCAATTTTTAAGCTAAAATTTTGAAATTTTAAAAGGCAACTCTTTATAAAAAAAACTTAAAAAATATTGATTAGAAGAACGTTTTTTTTTTCAATTCATAAAACATAAATGGTAATATATAAAAAAAAACAGTTTTAGGCAATTTTACGAAAACAAAAAAAAATGATTTTAAAAACGAATACCAATAAGGATAAAAATGAAAAACATTACGGTTAATACATTTGGATATATTTTGATTTTATTACAAAGTTTGATTTTAAAAGAACTTTTCCGGTTTCTGTGGTCACGACCGATAGAATAATAGAACATACAAGCAACCCGGAAACCGTTCACATTGCGCGGAAACACGCGGTTACATTTTGTGGACTATACATTTGTATTAGCCAATCAGTACTGTGAACGCAGTGAATGCGATATGTTCCCGCCACACTGTAGGGCTCCGCCATGCCAACTTTTTCTGACAAATATACATTGTTAAATTCTCAATAAACGTAATACTATGCTGAAAAAACAAAACCAAAGGTTGTATTTTTTTAGAGCTTCCATCGTACATTTTTAAATGCTAATATTGCATGCTTTACTTAACAAAATGGTAATATAAATAAAATATCTGTGACCTTAAACTATCATCTTCGTAATATAACAAAATAATAACATAAACCACAATTAATTTTGATAAAATGTATTTAAAAATCTTTTACATCATAAACTCCATATTCAAATCAAACTAACCTTATGCAAATCGCCATTACACAGAAGTTCCATAATTTTTGAGGCCACTCCGTTTAGCCTTGGCATAATCACTACCAAACGTTCCTCTGCCGCTTGCAAAGCACGAGCACGCACCTTTCCCTCATCCAAGAGCATTATTAACTTACCAAACATTATCGGAAAGCTGGCCAGCACCTGTTTGCTACGTACGAACTCACAAATCCTCTCATTTCTCGAGAACTTTGCCAGCGCATTTCCAGTGCCCAAGAAAATATCATTCAAACTGACCGTAGTGCCTGGAATCATTGTCACCTTAAGGCTGTCTACCTCATTAATTCCAATCTGCAAGCATGCCAACTCAACGGGTCTGCCGGCGCACTCGTCCCGCATTGCTTCCATAATGCAATCTGGCTGTGGCCTGCGTAGCATTTTCTTAAGCATGTACTGCATTGCTTCCGGATTCTCGTACTGGAAGGCTAACACGAAAGCCTGTATTATCCAACTCAATTTCATGTTGTCCTTGTGCAGTTCATTCATGAGTGCACCTAAAACCTGAATGTTTCCTGTCACGGCTGCCTGCAGAAATGGCGTCAGCTGCATATTATCCAGAGTATCGACATCGGCACCATGACGCACCAGGCAGTGTACAATGTCTAATTTGCTCTCCTGTGCTGCCAAATGTAACGGTGTCTGTCCGTATTGGTTAACAACATTCAGAGATGCTCCAGCCTCGACCAGCAGTTCCACAATTAATGCATTACTAGTTAAAACCGCGTAATGGAGTGTGTTCAACCGCAACTGAGCTCCTGCCGAGATAAGGAACTGTAACATGGCATCATTTTCGAATCCGATGGCAATCTCAAGCGCTGTGTTTTCATTAGTGTGCAGAAGTTCATTAACGTCTGCTCCGTTCTCTACAAGCATTTCTGCCATTTTGCAGAGATCGTGCTGAGCAGCAATCTCGAGAGTCAGAACTTCATGTGTTCTTGGAACATACCTAAAGAACTCAAGGGCCACGTCCTTATAACCCATTTGAATACTGTAGTGAAGAGCATCCTGAAAGTATTGGACATCAATGTTATCCTGGTACATGTATATGAACATACGCACGATATCTAGATGACCTCCACGGATGGCACACTCCAGCCACGATTCGAAGCATGAATCATCAAGGGGAAAACAGAAGCGTCTCTTCTCGATTAAAATTCGGACGATATCTGTATGACCACAACCGATGGCGATCTTGTAGCATTTCTTCAGGATGGTACTGTCGTTTATGGGAAGGAGATAGCTGGTAATTGTACGGAGTCCTCGTTTGATAGCCAACTCGAGTGCAGTCTCGCCAAAGTCATCGTCTAGACATCTAGCATTAATATCTATTTTACTCTGTAATAGTACTCGAACTGTTTGCTTGCACTCAGCCTTGACGGCACAATACAAAACTGTCTCAAGATGATTGTTAAGAAGCAGCACATCGGCTCCGTTCCGCAAGAGACAGCGTGCGATATTGGGTAAACCGTGAATGGCTGCTAGATGTAACGGAGTGTTTCCAGAATTGTCTGGTTCGTTGATTTGCGCAAGGCCAGCGGTAGTTTGGAGTAAGTGCTCCACCAAAAGAGCACGTCTACAAATCACTGCCTGATGCAGGATACTAGAGCCTTCTGTGTTTAGTTCGTTATGGTGCAAGAGCATAGGAATTACTTTGTTGTGATTATATGACATGTTCTTAGATTTTAGATTAAACATGTTTGCTGCGTTTCGTAAGTTTGAGTTGAACACCGTTTTGGTGTATTGAAACTGATTCACTTTGAGGACTTCACCTGGTTTTTATGTTAACCAGAAATATTTGCCTACTAATCACATGTAATTATTTCGTCGTTTTCGGTTTACTGCGTTTTATTTCTAAAAGGAAAGCAGGTATAGGCAAAAGCAATAAACTTTTTATTCGCGAGGTAGGAATGTAATAAAAAATATCATTTTATTTTGTCTTCACTAAGATCATAAAATTATAATTCATTTAATTGTGGTTTATTTTATATAATTATATGATTACTTTTAAATATGATCCTGATTTTAGCTAAGCACTAATTGGTTTATGTAAGAAATACAGAATCTAGAATATTGGATAAAATAACAGATCATTTTATTTAAAATATTTTTATATTGAGTATTTAAACATAGAGAATTTAGTAATATTACACATACCATTATGTCATTATATATTCTATTACACAATATTTTTGATTTTAAATGTAATTTTTTTCGAAGGTCATTGTTTTTCACCTTTTTATTATGTGTTATATCAAAATTGTTAAATGAACTACTTAGATGAATTTAAAATCAATTTACTGTATTGACAAGCTTCTTTTGCTGGAATACATTTTATACATATTTAGATTAAATATAAATATACAAATTTAGATTATGTATACATTATATCTATAAATATATATATATATATGTCAAAATATTTATTAAACGTATAAACGCGTTTAATAAATCTATTAATTATTTGGGATATTATTAGGTAAAAATAAAATATTTATGGGATATCCTTGCTCACACGAAAGTCACCTTCTCTTAGATAATTGAAATCGATAAATTGTACCTGCTCAAAAACAATATCAACATCAATTATGCGATTCAGAAATACAATAATTTATAATAACAATACTCAAAACTTTTTAATAAAATAAAATCTCAAGTGGAATAAAAAATATGTTATAATATTAAAAAAAACATATTCAAACAATTTAGTAACTAATTTCATAGCTTGTAAAAAACTTTAAAAGGTCATCGGTAGATATCAAATATTTATTATCATATCAATATCTACTTTTTCCGATCGATATGTTTTTTAATTTGAACTGGACTCACTTATCTTAAGTGTAGCGCACAGTGTGGTCTAATTCGACAGTCTTGTGTACGCGGCACCCACTATAATATTTGCTTTCATTCTTTGTTTTAACCATGGGGATGATTTAATGCTAAATACCAGATTCCTCTGTGCCCCTCTCCATTCTTCGTTCGTTGATTGGCTTGTTGACACTTTCTGGAAAGATATATTTACTCATTCAATTAAATCGGCTATGCAAAATTACCATTTAATAAATCTATTAAAATTTAAACAGACAGGAATTCTAAAATTACAAACAGCAAACATTTTTAACTCTATCAGAGTTGTTGAGCTTTCATTAAAAAGTCACGATTTTACCGCTTCCAATTAAAGTTTATGAGTGTTATGTTTATGATTACATTTATCACAAAATCCATATATTTTTTTTTTCAATTTTCGGTAATTTTATTAATAAAACATTTTCGATTAGAAAAACGGAAATATATTGAAATTTAGTTTTTTTTGTCAGAATTGATCAAAATTGGTTTATTTTCTTGTCTTTTGATTTTTATAATTACCTTAAAAAATCTTGGATTGATGAAAATAAATCCTATTAAATGTATAGGATTTTTTTGTATTACTGAATTATCAAAGGTCCTGAGGTTCTCTTAATTAGGGAAATGTGGCTGCAATATAAAGAATTGAATTTAAATTAAAAATTATTAGAGAGCTTTAAGGATACTTCTTTATCGGCTGTGACTTTTTATTCACAAAAAAATATTATTAAATTATTTTCTAATCAGCTTGCGGACATTATGGAGACCATTCGATCACCATTAAATAGGTTTTCTCGTCTAAATAACTACTATAGAAAGAAATGATTCAAATGACTATGAAAGGTGTTCAGTAATCAGTAAGAAGCAAAACAGCCGACTTTAGACAATTGAGTCTATGTTGAGATTCCATTTGACTGCTCTATCAGAGTTGAGGTTTTTGAAATTGGACTAATTTGTATTTCAATGATCAGAAAGATTCTGTCAGAAGAGCACTCGAAGTAAATGCTTTTAAGGTCTGACAAAATGATAACAAAAACGAAGGTTCATTAAAAAATGACAAGGGCAATGAAATTCCGTCGATGTATCCGGTGTCCAGAAGAAGTGTCTTACTATGCGTAATGATTTTTAGCTTCTCATCCAGCAGTTCTGTGCCTGGGTACATAGTCTTGTCCATATAAATTATATTCGATATCTTCAAAAATATATTACAAAAAATTAAATTACAATTTTGTAGTTTTCTTTTCTTTAAGCTATATAGAAATTTTCAATAAACCCCCAACCCCAATTATATCTTTAAACAAAAACACACGCATACACTCTCAATTTATATATATATACAAACGTATATATATAAACATACTCACAAATATAACGCATAAACAGTTCATATTCGCCTCATAATCGGTCGTCCTTTATGGCGGTCACTTTGACCATAAATTATGCAGACTCATGCGGACCGAAGGCAGCCGCCGGACACCGAGCGGCCCCGTGATGGCTGCCCGCCGCTTATTCGTTGTCGTCGACGCCATGAACTAATTTCTATTCAAAGCGAACCTTTCGACACCAACTTCATGCATAGTTAATTCATGAGATCAAATATTTCCTCATCAAAAAGTTTTCCAATAAATTTTGTCGGTGTGTATACGAGGGAAGAAGGCGGGCAAGAGAGAAAGAGAGAGAGAAAGAGTGAAGGGTGGGTGTGTAGAGCTTAGAATTATAGGAGACGGTCACCCCGATATATGTGAGATTACCTGTGTGCTCCATATGTATATGGTGCGGTGCTACGTCGATCCTTTAATCTCTGTTTAAAATGTATGTGTGTATCTTCAGGTAGTGCTATCGTGATAAAATCAAGGTAGTTATCAATAATGCATGCCACGGTTGACCAATACATATTAGATCGTGCCCCCGTAAGTCGGGTGTCAGTGTTAGAAAATTGGATATTATCTAAACTCTAGAATCTACCCCAACACAAATTTATAGACTAAGTATAAAGTGTATAGACAAGCTTCGAGGTTTTGTTAGTGTCGATAGGAAGCGGAGAAGATGCATAGTTTATGCGAATATTTGTGTGTGAGTGAGTGTGTGGTAAATTGCCGGGCATTAATCACACAAGCTACTCCCACGCATAATCATCCACTTCGAGCATATAACAAAACAATTTCATAACATCCCCTAGCGCATCCACCCACACACACACATACAGACACATATTCATATTCATATCTATATCAGTCATCGTCTGCCTGGCGTATACTCGTATGTCGTATATATTTAGAAAATACTACACTCGCCGCACGTATGTGTGTGTGTGTGTGTGTGTGTGTGTACGCGGAATATATTCACCATTACCATTTGTCTTATATTATTCAGTTTAAAATGTTCATCGTGTGTGTATATATGTATATAATATTCTGAGAGACCGAAAAATAAATAAAACAACGAGAACAACAAATGCTCCAGACGTGGTTTGAATTATTTTCCCACTATCACTTCCCGTTATACTACGCGCGGGGATGTTTGTTGTTGTTGTTATTCTGTTTTTGCCTTCGTTGCCCCAGCCGCCAAAACACCCACAATACATACATCTGATCACGTACTGGATATAACAAAGCATGTTTTCAGGTTCGTGTGTATGTGTGTGTGTGTGTGTGTGTGTGCCTGTCTGAGTTCTGAGAGAGTATATGTGTGTTTGGTTTTTAGTATGAAGATATGAAACGGTCTCTATAAACATATACACACAGGAGAACTGATAAAAAAACGGAATCATGTAATATTTTCGTTTCAAGTAGATAAATTAGATTCTGCTTCGGGACCGGGTGAGGGAACACGGCAGCAGCGTCAGGCGGTCGGCACAGCACTGGAGAACGATCCTATATCTCGTGGAGTTCATGTAAAAGTACTAAACTATACTCTAAAACATATATAGGCAGGAAACATTAGAACCTAAATGTGTGGGTATGTATATAGATATTAGATAGTATATACATGAGACATTATTTCGCAATCGGAACATTTTGTGATTTGTGGGAATTGTGTGCTAGTTTCGTTTTTCCTTTGGCGAGTAAAGATGATATACTGTGATTGCGATCGTTAATGGGGGTGGCTTTGCGTGGAGAGCATGTTTATATTATACAAACTATTGCTATGTAGGGACTCTATGGAAAGGTAAAATTTTGTTTCGTATGGGTTTCTGTAAAAAACATGACTATAGTAGTTTTTCCACTCTCAACGTATGTAATTTCAGTAATCAAAAAAAGTTTTTTTAACGTGATGAGGTATTAATATCCAATATCACCATTCCGAAGTTGAAGAATGTATATATATGAGTACTGAAACCATCCTTCAAATACTGGCAGTGGTAAAGCAGTGCCCCATATATTGTGATGATTTTTAATTCATTTTAATTTACCGATTTAAATTGGTTCGATTTTATTAAATTGTAAATTTCTGTTTACCGATAATAATAATTATAAACATTGTTATAATTTAAGTAAAAAGGCACACAAACAGGGCTATAAATGCCTTTCTTGTTTTGTTACCTCGTCCTGCTTGAAGTCGAATGGAATGTGGTCCAGCATAATCCACACCAGAAGAAAGGAAGGCTTGAGAAGGTATGGTTAGACTAGTGGGTATTCCAGCCATGAGTTGTCGGCGATTACTTGTGCCTCACGCAAACCACACAATTACGAATTGTCATCTTGACTGCGTTTCTGGCATTGATGATCCAAAAATTACGCCTTAAACTGCATACGATTAATTGTGTTCCGCTATGGAGATTGCATTTTTGACAACCTGAATCTAAAAAACTGATTAAATGTCCTTTATTAGGCAGTATAAGTGGATGCTTTGTGCTGATTGGTAAATTCACCATCTCCAAGCGTCCGCATACTCTGAGCAAACCGGTTTCATCAAGGATAGAAACATATCCTTTTAGTAGACTCTTGGTTGATACTGCTCTGTCATCTCGACATTCTCAAATCTTATCACAGAATTCAAACCCTTGTATGATGCGCATCCAACAGTGCATGATATTAGATATTGCTTAAATTGGGAGATTCACCCTCCCGAAAGAAGGTAGGCATGCAGGCCACGAATGTTGGGCCCATTATGCCCCTACCCTGTGATAAACGTATCACTTATATTCAAACCACTTGGATTGCTTTAAGAAAGAGGTATTATATTCAAACCACTTGGATTGCTTTAAGAAAGAGGTATGACTTCCCATTATAGGAAAGTTTTTAGCCGAATTGAGAAGCAGAGATTTGAGTCCACTGCTCGGATTGTGAGTAAGTGTTTGTTAAAGCAATGACCGGTGAGTACATTTACAATGGTTTAAAGCTTCTTCCGGTTCATGTCTCTAAATTTTCTGGCGTCTCTTGCGTTTGGTTTGCTGAAGAAAGTTCTAGCTTGCCTACACGTAAG
>JAAAKO020009711.1:0-13990 GCA_010015015.2 Bolitophila cinerea | reverse complement strand
ACAGATTTTGAAGATATGTTTATATAATATATATATATATATATAGACTCAAATGTGTGTGTGTGTGGCATGGATATTCGTTAAGAGAACACTTGCAGCCAGTGATTTGTTTCTTACAGGTATGTTCTTCTTCCTATCTAATGCGTAGCACGCGCCCTTGTAAAATTTGCATATATATATACGGTTTGCGCACGCATATAGTTAAATATGCAACACAGTCAAAAACGCATTTTTTTGTACTATACTATGTATGTAAAACGTTGCTTCTTTTGTGCTATGCCTATTGACTTTCGGTGTTGAAAATCATTGCTCAGGTATATAAATTATATTAGTATACCTGCAGTATATGGTAGGTCCATCGCGCAGGTGTCAGTACTAAATATATAATAGGGTGGAGTCGAGTCGACAAACTACATCATGATATGCTTTCAAATTAAATCAAGAATTTGTATGTGTCATCTGTAGTACAATATGAAATTCGAAAACCAAAGCTTTATTCTCATTAAAAAAATTATACTATATAATTAACAGTCTTAAAAAGCACATTTTATGCAAATACAATGTTTGAAAATGACAGACTTAGAGGTAAATACACTCTCGCCACAATTACACACACACACAACACGCGTAGCCTTGAACAATTTTCTCAAAGAGTAGACTTTCTCAAAGAAGCAGTTGCCATCGAGCGCGCAAAGCGGAGGAGCTCAGGCGCATTTGCAGCTCGATCAAAAATCAACAGACATTTCTGCTAAATTAAGCAAACAAAAGCTGCCTCAATCGATCGTGTCTGAGAGACTCGATTTATTTGTGCAAATAGAACAATTCACATGTTGTGTATATAATACTATATAGCTATATCTATATTTGTAATGTATATATATTACATATTATATTCTATATCTTTGTACTTTATATACTATAGTATGCTATGCGATATAATGTATAATCAACATATACATTCAACGGTCGATCGTGCACAATGATCTATATATATATATTTATATATATATTTACACACAAAAACATATATTTGAATTCACGATCGCACAATTGCAAGAGCTCACAATTTACTATAAGAGTGTCTGCTTATGGAGTGGAGTGCGGAGCGTGTGCTGCAATCAGCGTCGAGAGAATCCACCAGACAGAACCACAAGCAAATGCAAACGCCAAGCCACGATTCCCGAGCAAATACAAAACGTATATAACTATTATTGGTCTTATGTACATACGATTGCATTTTGCCGGGACTTACAATATGATTTGTCATTGTCTCTATCTCTTTCTGACTCCATCTCAGTCAGTCTATTTGTTTATTTACATAAAATTTACCTTTCCTTCTAAAAGTATTATTAAAAACTGTAAACTAAATTACTCATTTAAAAATCGATTGATTGGAGCTATTAGAAACTATATATAAAATTTAAAGTTTGTATGAAAAATGTGATTCACATTCTTGTGGGAGTAGGATAATCAGATGCTCTGCGTCAGACATCTTATAGAAAATGCACTTAAAGTAACATATTAAGTATGATTAGGTACACATACATATGTACTCTCATAGCGACACTATCGCACTGGTCAACAACTAAAGACCGAATGAAACTCGCCATTTTTATTGCCGAAAAGATTTGTAAGTATAGAGCCTACATTCCATTGACTTATATATATTACAACATTAATTAAAATTTTATCATTTAAATAACATTCATCCGTTAGAGGAAAAGGTAAAAACCTCTAAACATTGCTTATAACTGAAAGTCGCCTGTGGTTTGACGTTCCTTATATACCCTGAAAGTAGCTGAATTCAGTGCTTTCTTAATTAAGACAGTTGTCTGATGTAGTGACCAAAGGAACACTATGCATTGTTTCTAATTTTAGTCTTTAAAACATATAAAGCTGAATTCTGAATTTTCTAATTTAAGGCACTTGTCTCAGGTAGTGACTTGAGAATCACTAATCAGCTCAAAGAGTTAAAATTCACCGTAAACTCTGAGTAAATTTATTTACAAAAATAGAATATCGAATATTATAAGTTGTGGTTCTCAGGTAAAATATCTGTAAACTATGAGTTCCTCTTTGTGTTTTTTAAGGAGACCAGGAACAATGAATTCGTTCACCTGCTATAAACTTCGGTTTTTGTGAGTAATTTTACTCAGCCTTTACGTTGACTCAAAAATTTTCGAGCTGAATAGTGTTCCTTCGGTCACTACCTCTGACAACTGCCTTCATAAAGAGATGGCGACAGTGGCATTGCTTCGTCAGAGATTTGGCTCACATGTCATTAACTGAAAATTACAATGGCGCAATATTCATAATCTGATGTTTACGCATGTTCATAATTATTGTGACGAAATGTGTATGGCGGAGATGTCTTGGCTCAAAACTTAGCTCGTCTGAGCAGCACTACGAAAATGCTTGAACACGCTAAAAGTGACCTGGACAAAAGATTTTTCAAAATTCATGTACCATAAAACCGGATCCAACGCGAACTTTTAACCCGCCATTCCGAGAATTCCAAGAACAAACCATTTGCGTATAGAACAATAAATAAAAGCCGAAAAACACTTTTTAATTACAGTGTATATCAGTGTGTATTTGTATGCTTGCGTGTAACGCACGCAGCGCAAACATTTCTCTTGCACGCGCAAAGACGCAATTTAAAAAATATAAATAATAGTTTTTCTCTTGGAGCGGCCAGTGTGATGGCCTGGTGGACATTTTTATATATTCAAAATTTCTGTGAAACAATAAATGCGTTTTTTATCGTTTTGTTTCTCTGTCCTTTTCTCTTAGTCTTTCTTTCATTTACTCTTTCATACATGCGTAATCTTAACGCGAACACAGTTAAGAATAAAACAATTTGTACATATTGTATACATATGTTCTCGCCGCACTGAAGATCTCAGGTGAGTGAGTATACTATATATATAAATATATATAAATATATATATATATATAATAATATATGCTGGCGGGCAGAAGTGCGTCCGTATACGAAAAAATATATGTATGCTCGCTCATAACAACAACATCGAATTAAACTTGATATTATGTGACCCCGAAAATGAGTATAAAATATATACTATACGTGTATTATATGCGCTAGCGAGAAGGCATAAATACATATCATAAACGTGTTCGTTTTAAATTTTAATTTTTTCTGTGTTTATGAAACGACTTACGACTTACCATACGAAGAGTCTCGAGTTTTTCGTGATCGAGTTTTGGCGGTACCGCATTCATGTACCCAGTAATATTCCGTATAATTGAAAGTAGGATACTATAATTGTACACGGAAAAAAATAAATGTATCTGCTGTAAATGTATAATGTTTCTCAAAATCAATATTATGTTTTCTGCAAATAGGGATTATATTACATTTACGAGAAACCACAACGAATAAATAATCTGTCACAGATATATTATGTCTGCAATGAACGTTATTATTTTCCTTATAAATATAAAAAAAATGTTTGTGATAATATAATATGATAATATACCGCCAAAACTCGATCGCGCAAGAAAAGATACAAATTTGAATGTCCGTTTATGAGAAAATATTATTTTCAAGCGTTTATTTTTATTAGTTAGCTCGGTATTACTCGTTATAACTATACTGTTTATAGTTTAAATAGTTAAGTATATGGTATAATAGCGTTTGAGGCACCGCACCAGAGACAAATAAGGTAGTCTGTGTGTGTGTTTCTAAGTAGAGCTCGTGCGGGCGATTGGTTCTGGGCATCAGGTGTCATTAAGTGTGTAATTGAAAAGTTATATATTCTTTGAAGCGATTACCATAAATTAGCCAATCGACACACACATGAAAAAAAGGAATAATTAAAATTAACCATCTCTTAAATCTTCGAATTCAGAGTGATTTGCATCGAACATAAAACAATGTTTCGGACATACAACTTTATATAAAAAACATACACTTACATATTGAACATATAATACATATAAGAAAACCACTTAATAATCCTTCAAGTTGTTTCTCGAGTCAACATTTATAATGTATATCTCTATAGATATCGTATATACATACATACATATAATCTATAGTAATGCTAAGTGCGTGCGGATTTGAATCCGGCTGTCGGCTATGTGCTTGTGGCTGCGAGTGTGTGTAAGTGTACGTGTGTTCCATGTTTAAATTCCACAGCATCTTAGTCCAGGCGTATATTCTGTGCTGGCGAGTGTGTGTGTATGTGTTGGTAAGTCACGACATCAAACACACAAATACACGCACACACAATCACTTAAAATACATATGAACAATCTTATATAGTAAGTCTGTGTGCGTGCGCATGTAAACATAACAAACCGGTTACCTGTTGCTCTGTGCGCTCCACCGGTGTAAAGCTGTGCGCGCAGATCTTTTGTGTGTGTGTGTGTGTGTATGTGTGTGTGTGTGTGTTTGTATGTGTCTCGGCGTGTAAATGCATATATAGAATTATATATATATATATATATATATACCTGTACCTATATAGCTAGATATTTCGTGAACATTAACTGGTTGTGTTGCTGATGCTGTACAAATACTCATATAAATACACACACACATACAAACACTCGCATACTCATAGAAATATATCTACACAGCAATATAAACCCGATCTCGAGCCACATATGGAATTCGAGTATGCTTTCGTTAGAGTCAATTTCATATGAGATTTTCCAGTGAGAAAATAAGCATGTGTTTGTAATTATATGTGTATGAGTGTACAAACAAGCGAAACGGCGAACTACCACTGTGTCTGTGACTGATGTGTAGGACCCTGTTGGTGGGTTATTATTTTTATCATGCAGAAGCTTTTTTGTTGGAAACAGATATAACAAAGTATAGGACAAAAGCTTCAAGCTTTGTGGGATTAGGAGCTAGTGTACAATACCGCACACCAAACACGAGATCATTTTACGAGTCCAAACGATTGGTCAGACCATGACGTTAAAAAACTGTTTTGATTCCTTATTTATAAATAAAAATAAAATTTATGAGAAATATGACATTTATGAATTTTAGGTAATTTTAATTTAAAATGTGTAAACTATTATTTTTACAGATTTATCATAGAAAAGTAATATTAAATAAACATCAAAAAATGTATGTTCAAATTGTACCAGCAGCTTTGACAAGATATAACTTTATTTGAGTATAGCTTTATCTATTTACTTGTAGCCACACAAATGTAGCAATCCCCCATTTAAAAATAATCAATATTTATTCTAAACTAACGAATGCCTGTACTTCAAAACATAAATACTATATTTATTATACTCATATTAACAATCACTTCTTTATTGAATGCACCAAATGCGACACCCTTTATCAGAAAATCCGCAATGTATCGAAAGTTATATGTATAATTGTATATTGACATAAATATTCCGTAAAATGTATTTGTACTAATCTACTCGCGTATGTGCAAATCTGGCGTATTTGCACACATGTCTTTAAATCGAGCATAAACACGCAAACATAAAATACATATTTGAATTAATGTAAATACATACCGTCGCACACAATCGTATACACGGACGGAGATTGCGAAAATCACTCAAACACTAACACACACACACACACACAGAAAATACCACGAAATTTACGTTGAGCTATTCCCTCACACGAGCATCGAGTGTCTTATAGTATACAAGAATCTACTTACTTTTGTTTTATATATATATATATATAAAAAAAATAAAAGCGCAAGTCCCAAAATGAAATCTCAGGCTACATCAAAACAAAATGTGCAGCTGAGGTTCGGCTTGCGGTCAGCATTCCGAGAAGCACAGAGACTTACCTGAAATAAACAAGAGAATGGGAAATTAGAAAAATTGTATTGGAGTTTTATTGTAATAATCGTGAAAGGTTTAAAAATGAAATATTCACAAAATAAAAAGCATTACTCAAATGTTCATTAAACATGTTTCACAGAATTTGTAGAAAAACAAAATTTTATTTTCAACAGAAAATTAGAACACTATATTTAAAAACGAAAAAACAAAAAAATCACAAGCCAGCGTTAGAATCGTCTTTTCAAAAAAAGATAATATAATTAAAACTAAAAACTTAAATTCGGGACTCTTTATACAATAATTTCCCGATTGCCATTAAATCCGAAACATGCTAAGCCCCCCGTCGGAGTTTACAAGGAATAGCCGGGGCGCATACCTTATTTATTGCAGTGATAAATGAATTTTGTCACGTACTTTTGCGGCAGTATGTCTTGGAGTAAATAATGTTACGCCCGGTATAGTAAGAATGAAATGAAAAAAGCTCTATGTTGAAAGTGCGTGTGTTAGTTCACATTTAAATCCGCTACGACAATAATACATTTTATAAAAGAAGATGCTCTCAAACGCATCCTCAGCATAAATTCTCGCTATTTGTAAAGAGTACACAATTTTATGTCTATATACAAGATTTGTATAAGTTTAAATTAAAACTATAAAATTAACACAAATTTCAGAAAGCTTTTAGTCAAGCTTTGAAAATGTGTTAATAGGGGGCGAATCCGTAGATATGAAGCTGCCACCTATGAAATGGTTTGCTAAGCTTCGATGGAATGGTTTATAGTTGGGACACCAACTATAACAAGAGCTTAAATGTTTCATGAAGTTTTCATAAGTTTTCAATACAAGTTGAATTGTGAAATTTTGTTTTATATTTATGAATTTATATTTTTTCAAAGAAGATACTTGATGCTTTTTACCAATTTTTTTAAAAATGTTTTCTTAATATGTCTTGGATTTTATTGAAAATTAAATACTCTTATTTGTTGTTATAACCAATGGTTATTAAACACCGATAAACTGGTAAATTCATGAATACAAAAAAGTCTATAGTTCGATGTTAGGATTCAATTATTTTAATTTAGCTGCAAATGTATGTTATTCCCAGGGAAGGATCAGTCGCTACCGTTTTTGGCTAGGATGTCAAATCAAATTCACGTCGTACAGAAGTGATTGATTCACTACTATTTGCCCGAGATAACGAATCGAATTTTATGATTTTGAAGAGAAAGGTAAGGAAACATTTATCTAATGTCTTTTTATGATTATCATATTTCCGATAAAAAGATAATTGAAAAAATATAGATTTTATTATATTACATTCTTACTATAAGTCTAAATAAAAAAATAGAAACAAAGTGTAAACTTCGAAATGCATCAGATTAAATAAGTCTTATAAACTTTTCTGTGAAATTAAAAATATCAATGCATTCCATTGTTTCAAAAAACACCATTTCTTAAGTGGAGCTCGTACACAAATATACCATTTAGTCGATATACCCCAACTGGCGCAGCGACGTAATGTTTATCACATATCTACAATTTAACATATACACACACACACAAACACGCATACAAAAACTCATAGGAATAATAAACGATCGCTAGCGATAATTCCATCAGCAAAGCAATCAAATAAACCAGCGCGCCTAATTCATTTTCCATACGTGTGTGTGTGTATGTGTTTATGTTTGCGTTACGTTGCGTCGCCGCGGTTGCGTTGTTCCTTTCGGTTTGCGTGTGTGTTTACCAGCATTTATTTGATTGTTTTTCTGTGGCCTCCAAGAACAACAATCGCAAGAAAAAAGTTTGAAACAGCACACATACATGCAAAAGCATAAATAAGATAGAAGTGGTATATAAGTTTTGTATAAGATCGCTCTCGCTTGATGCATCGCGCGGAACACTGCGCCCGCCGATAAACAAACATAAGAGTGAGATTAATTATTATTGGCGCATCGTTTAAACTAACGAGTATATCTCTCTGAATGTGTGCGTGCGAGAGAAAAAGCTTTATCTAAAAATAATTTTGTACCAAGGCGCCTCGTTGCGGCCGTCGCATTACGCGGGAAAATTAGGGGGATTTTCTTTTATATGCGGTGAACGCTTGTGCGTGTCACAATCTTTTAACACCTTCACACAAATTACATCCACGTCATTTATTATTATTTAATATTTATCTATGGCTTATTGTGTGAGCTATTCTTGGAAATTGAAAATTACGTCTTTTCCAATTTCTGTTGGTCGAACACAAATATCTCTTATTTAAGTAGCGAATATCGCGCATAAATTTAAGGCAATGCACATATTGCATCGTAAGTGCAAATAATAGTTCAGAATGTATTCGGCGTATTCGTTAACTACAGTCTTAGTTAATGGTAATATTATAAATTGTTTACCAATCAATTTGTGTACACAGCACATAAATATATATATATATATATATATTTATATTTATTTATTATGCAAGTTTACGTGCAGTTGACACAGAGTCAATGATCGCTAAAAGCAGCTCTATATGCACATTTATGGCGTAACATTCGGCGGCTGCAAATATATAGGCTCGTTTTGGCTCGGATTCCGGTTTTATTTATGTGCACTCGTCGCAAACACGAGGTATTATTAGCGCACACGACACACGGTGTGGAACTTTCAATTTGCTAAGATTTTTTTCTTGAAAACTTTGATTTTAAAAAAAAAAAAAAAATTACAAAAAAATACGATATATTAGTTTGTTTATTTCTAAAAACCATTCATATTTGCTTCGTTTTGTTTTTTTTGTTATTCGTTTTTAGGAATATGAATAGATCATATTTTTAAAATTATACTTATTTATGTTGTTTTTACAAATATAATCACCAATTTATTTCAATATTTTTGTGTGGGTCAAAGTCCGTAAATAATACTCTATTTACGGACTTTGACCCCATATATTTTAGAATTATTGTATTAGTTATAAGTTTTGTTTTTTTAGACAGATTAAAAATTATGAAAAAAGAAAAATACGATAAAAATAATAAAATTAAAAAAATGTAAGATGTCTTATTTTTGTGTGAAAATTTGGTGTACAATCCAAAAGAATATATAAAAAAAACTAGGGTGAAATAGTTTTTTATCAAATAAGTTATAAATGTAAAACAGATGTATTATCTCAATTGATTTATTTAAGTTCAGGGTTTTTAGCCACAACTATTAAAAATCTACCACTATGCGCGTTACTGTCTCGATGTCAAAAAGGTATTTAATATTCTGATGGCGAGTGAAGTTATATTTATTATATTATATTATATAGATTGCACTCGGTCAGATCGAGGACCTTTGCGAAATCCAGGAGGAAGGTTACACACCAGATAGTGTCTTATCCAGACGAAGACGACGAAGAAGAAGCACCAACCACAGCGCAGTGTCGCATTGCAGCATATACTCAGTACAAAAGAGACGCGGTGGTGAGGTTTGTCCAGCTTATTATTTATATTAGAATTTATAAATAAATACGCTCAACGGTAACAATACATATATTTAGTGACCATAAATTTTGTTGCCAGAGAGAGAGAGAGATACACACACATATAATGTGTGATCTTAAGACAAGCGAACGCACCCGGAGAGCAGCGTGATCAAGATTGTACAAATAATTTGGCTTGCGATCAACTGAAGCGAAGGCGAGCAAATCTTAATTGACGCTTGCGCGTTCTTCTTTTTGTAGATGGAGATTATTTATGGCTATGCTTATATATAATGTACATGCATTTATTGTAATTAATTTTATATCTATGTATATTAATAGCTTTGAATACGAGAAGTAGTTTATCTTTTAGAAATCAATAAGAATTGATGTTTTGTAGTAATTTTCCAAATTGGAAATTTTATATGGGTAACGTGAGCAGATGTTGTTATTTTCTTGTGAAATTTTATTTAACAACGCAAAAGAAACTAAGGTAAGTTTAAGATATAATTTTATTTTTATTTATTTTTCTATTGACTGTCATATATGTCAAGTAAAGTAAAAAGAAATATTTTAAAAAAGCGGTACGTCTGGTCACGTTAGATATGGGTCACCCATAGTTTTGTGGAATCATTTTAAAATTGTTTAAAAAACCACAAAAACTAAGAAAACTGCATTTTTAAATTTTTACACAAGTTTTTTGAACTTTGTCCCAGTATGTTGCCATTTGTACCAATTTCAAGCGATTTCTTGTGTTTTTGTTTTTATTCTTCTTGTCTCTATCCCACATATAACATTCAAGCACAATGCACATGCGCCTTCCGCGGAAAGATCATTATATATATATATAGTATAGGTATTTGCGCGCGCGTAAGTTAGTATACATATACGTCTCGAGCGCCTTGCGCGGAAAATCAGCGAAGCGCGAAATACTCCGTGCGCTGCAATCACGGACGCACGTTTGCAACGCAACAACCGCTGCCGCACCGCTGCGTACATATCGATGCGGTACGCTAAAAGGCGCTGCATAACAAACAACAACAAAGAGTCATTTCTTTTATTTGTACACACATACACACAAACTCTGTTTATGTTTACGTATATTGTATTATTTACACTCGCTCGCATAATAAGATATATATTATATGTTTTGTATTCAAATATACAATTAATTAAGATTGTATACATATACAATACAAAATATATATATATATATATATATATTTATATGTATTAAATATACGTATACTATATTCTAAGACTTCTTGAGATCATGTAGTATTTATATTGTTTTTGAGAGTGTATTTTTTCCACTTTCCGTATACCTTCTCGTTTCTTTCGAGTGTCGTCTAGGCTTCAGCGTAAGACGATGTCAAGGAACCTTATGTTTTTATTATAACCGTCTCTCGCTCCGCTTTATTTATGGAATTGCTTGTGGCGCTTATGAAAATCACTTAGATATCTTACAATGTATTTCAAGCGACACATTTTACATGTTATAATTTATCGTGTTGTTAATTTTAATTTAAAAATCTAAATAGAAACACCAACTGCGAATTAACGAATAGAAATATGATTTGAAAACATATATGATGATCGAGTTTAACGCGCAAAAAATATTTAATTGCATTGCTCTCCGGTTCGCGAAATTCGTGTATACGCATTTTGACAATTAATATATACGTATACAAAAACAAATATAATAATTGATAATACATGTTTTTTTTCCAATGAGGCCAATCAATTTTGAATTTTGTGTATACGATTGCTTATAACAAGTAATGCATGCGCATTTCGATGCGGGCACACTGAGTCGTCGTGGGTCAACTTAGAGGTTACGTTATATGTATACATATATATGTATGTTATGCGCTCTATATGCTCTGTTGGGCATTAGGCAAAACCGAAATGCCCCTACACTTAAACGATCCCCTTATGTGCACATAACTGCTGGAGCGTTTAGTATATTCAGTTTAGTCCTAAAGCGTACACGCACTAATAAATAAATGATTTTATAGTAGTCGCATTATTGTGCCTAAATTTCGTTTAGATCACTCAACAAAATACTCACACACACATTTGACTTTATGACTTGTATAAGTTTTTATTACGTCGCGACGCTAGCTTGTCATTAACGCGTTCCGTCGTTAAATCAAAACACTCTCTCGTACTTAAAATCTCTCAATAATCCAGAGAAATTAAAACACAATTTCTTCCCCTTAATATTCAGTGAATACTAATAATTAAATATTATTAATATTTATTTTATGTAATATACTAGTAATTATTAAATAGTTCAAAGCGTGCTCGAACGCAAGCGTGGGTTCCACAACTAAAAAGGAGCTAAATTGGTATTTCTGTCCAAACACATCACGTATATGGAAATTATGAATTGTTTAAACAAAGATTGAGTGTTTTGTGACAAGTATAAACGCCATTAAAACAACAACGGACGGTTTATTGTTAAAAGTGTTTCCAGATGTGCGTGTAAACGCGGTAACGTGACATATAGCGATGTGTATGATGTATTTGTAATGAGTTTATTATATTTCACGTATGGAATTGATTTGAATATTACGTGAGATATATTTAATATGTTTTTCAAATAAGTGCATATGTTAGGACTGTTTTTGAATGCTCGGGATACTGATCGTGATAAAAATCAAGTGTAGCTGCATACGAAAAATTGTGAGCCTGCTGATTATAGCTAGCAACGTTATATTTAATTTTATATATA
This sequence comes from Bolitophila cinerea, assembly GCA_010015015.2. Taxonomy (NCBI): domain Eukaryota; kingdom Metazoa; phylum Arthropoda; class Insecta; order Diptera; family Mycetophilidae; genus Bolitophila; species Bolitophila cinerea. Next base: position 2,012 of record JAAAKO020009711.1, on the reverse strand, counting down.
TATATATTATGTTGACAAAGCTTGAATAACATTTTGCAATTGCATTTTTTCAGAATTGTAAAATTGAGAATTTTTCTATTCTGTTATTATTTGGAGGCATAAAAAATCTCTAAAACAAAATATGTAATACTTAAAAAATGTGCACCTAAAATAAAATATTATAAACCGATGAAAATCATCCTCCAAAAACATAAATGAGCTCGTTTTTATTATTTCGAGCATATTTTTGTTTTTTTCAATGAACAACCATTTTTTTTGTTTGTCGTTGATTTTGAGATATTTGGTGAACAAAATTTTATTTTATAATGGAAGCTTATTTGGACTGAAACGTGCATATTAAATGTAGACTAAGAATAGAAGTAAATATAAGAATCTAAAGGAATACAAAAATCATATGAGAAATGATTTTTTTTGGCTTTTGGACTTTTTGTAATTTTTTTGTTTGCTTCTGGTTTTTGAAAACTTTTAAAAATTGTATGTTGTTTTCTATACAAATCTAATAACGTTTTCTATAGAAAATATAATGATGATTTTAATAGGATATTAAAAGAAGTGCACTATAGATAAATAATCGGTTGATTTTTTATGTAAAATATTTTTATAATTACTATTGATGTTTACTGACAAAAGTTGTATTTTTTTCTAATAAAATGAATTGATTTTTTCAATATCCAAAAATGCCATCTATTGCTTCAAGTATAATGTATAAAATCTATTAGGAATTCTAGACAAACTAAAAAAAATGATGAAATTTTCTATATAGACAATAATCTATGTTATTATACTATAAAAGATAATTTGTCATCGTAATGGACTTAAATAATAGACCAAGTATCTAAATGGAGAGTCTCTAAATAGAGACTGTGATTAAGAGCCTGTTATAATAATTTTGTTCTTTACTGTTGATATATTTTTGGTATTTTTATGTGCCGCCAATGGTTTGTAGAATACTTCTATACTTTTTATTTTGGATATATAAATTTTCTTTTAAAAAATCTAAAAAAATGCACACGTGCACGATTGTTGTACGTTCGCGCATATCAATCGGGCTCACCTTGAAAATGGCAACGCACACCGTGGCACTGCGGCGTTGTGGCCACCGAGAACAAAACTCGTTTGGTCATTCATTAATGCGATACGTCCCACGCACATATACACAAGTTTTACATAAATAATATTAATTGCTTGAAACTGCGGTCGATTCTGCGACGAGTAGTGTTTTGTCCCATGCTATAACCAACGAAATTTACATATAAACACAAATTATGAGAGTATATCTATACAATATACATATATACGATTACCTGTGTGTATATAATGTACGGCACATAAATTAGCAATTCCTAATGCATACACACGTATAGTGTTTTAATGTTGTTGTTGTTTTATTAGTATTATAGTATGCTTTTAGAATTTATTATTTGTGGAAACATTTAAATATTAAATACAAAAATCGTTGCACACACTGGCATACTAATAATGCGCACGCATCTGGCAATACTTTACTCGTAGAATATGCACATTATAAAATGTTGTAAGAAGTGCTCACGACACAAAACGCATTTGGGTACATCGTCAGTCAATACTTTGTGAAACTTCAGTTTGCTTCACCATGCAGATAAAGAGGAGAAACTCTGATCAGGCTTTTCTGATTATACAATTTTGCCTACCGATTTGATTGTGTGTGCGCGCACTTGACATTTGCATTTGCAAATTGACTTGCAATTAAAACGGAGAGTTTGCGTCTTGCATAACGAAGAAGATTTGTATTCTTATGTGTAAAAATCATCGTCCAACATCCGCTTCCGATAATTACTAAATTTGCACCGCCATAAGGGACAATTATATGTTGGTATATAGCTTAGAAAAACGCATTCCGCATATTCGATTTTTCTGCGTGCGTGTTTTCCCAACTATTATTTATATACATATATATATATATATATATATACATATATATATATATACATATATACATATATATATATATATATTGTTTTATTTTTTTTCTT
>JAAAKO020009700.1:0-18173 GCA_010015015.2 Bolitophila cinerea | reverse complement strand
CGGGAGCTTGGATGGGAGGTTCTAGTCATCAACCAAAAAAAAACGGATTACTGTAACCAATTTTATGAATAAATGAATATTCAATAAAAATACCGCAGGACTTTTTTGAAAACCGTATATATATGTTATATCATGTTGGTTTGAAGAAAGGAGATCAGGTATATTTAAATAATATAATATTCAATTTTTAAGTTCTATTATAATTGAATATGCCATTATAAATAAAGGGACAATTCTATTTATTAAACTGTTCTTGACATTATTATAATATATAAAAAAAAATTACCTTAAAATATATTTGAATTTTTATATTTTTTATTGTACTGTGGTTGTGTATATCACACTGAATTCTAAAATCATGATCCTGAACAGGTTGCTGTAGATTTAATGTGTAACAATATCTGAGGATGTCAATACAGGTTTATCTAGGGTTCTCATTTATGTGTTATTCGTATAGTATTTCTATTTCCGGTGCAGACTAAAATAGATTTGTATTACTTCGTTAATTAGTAATTATTTATTTTATAAATTTAAAATTACTGCAATATTACCAATTGTACTAATTTGTTTATTCCTTGCATCCTGGCGTAATATTCAATCTGTATTTATAGGTTTTTTGGGGTCCGTATAGCTAGCGCGATAGAAAAATTCGCGATTGTATTTAGATCGAAACTGAAATTTTAAAAGGTTAATGAAATTATTTTATTTATTATGCGCGTGCATGACCTTCACGCATTTTTACAAAAACAATAAATTTCAAAATTAATAAGCCATCGCGCTAAGTCTCAATCGGTCTAAATGCTGTTTCGCGGATAATCCTGTCGCGCTAACTACACTGCACCTGTTTTTTTGAAAATTGGTAGAATAATTAAAAGAATTTCGTCTGTTTGCAAGATTTTCCACTGACCTATAGAATGAAACCTTAAAACAGTAGCAATTTTTCAACTTAACTTTTATATAAATATAAACAAATATTTACCTAAACTTTTTTAATAGTCACTGTGGGTAAAATGGTCACTACAAACACGAGCATATAGTAACGGTTTATCCCTTGCAATCAGCCATAATTATAATATTTTTTTATCTTTAAGATAAATATGTTTTTTTTCATAACCTTTTTGATAGTTGTGTTACATTAGACTACACTATAAAAACCCATAATTGTTCTTGTATAATAAGATAAACAGTAACTATTTGCTAAATTTCAACCGAAATAATGAAATCGCTTATTAAATCTTATATATACAGAATATGCATTTATCAAGCCGATATAAATGACACCTGGAATCGAATCTATAAACTATATTTAAAAATCACGGCCTATTTGGAACAGCTAAGATAAAAAATGCGATCATATAAATACTAAAATTTTAAAATGGGCTTGTAACAATACCGTATATGAGATGTCCTCTATAAAAACAATGTTTGATCATAAAAATTTAAAATGTTTGTTATTTGCAACTTTTTAGCTTTTAAACGTTTCGCATCTGAGCTGTTTTTTATTAGAAAATTGCTTGATAATTTGACCTACAATGTAGCTTAAATGGTGGTTAAATATTAAATTTCTTCCAGCATTTGAACAACACACACAATTAAATAATGAGACTTAACGTCAAGAAATTAAATATATATAATAAAATTCTCAAAAATAACGCCACTAAAAATCGTGAGAGTAATGCACTCACGTTTTTTCTGTCGTTAAATCACTTGAGAATAAGTCACAAGACAGTTGTGACTTATCGCCACGATTCTTTTTTAGGCGTTAAGTCTCTTGAGAATAATGCACAGCATCCAAAATTCACCAAAATTTAAAATGGCAAATTAAATACGCCTAATATCTGTGTTTTTGTTTAATTTTAATTTGAATGCAGCTACAGAGGAAAACTCGAGCAGCAATTTCCGAAAAGTGTGTTACGCCCGAAGAAAAAAAATGCGACTGCCAATTTTCCGTCAGTCGCGCGTCGCCGTTTAGCGAATTGAACGCGTTATCTCGATCATCGTGCGCGCGCTTTTGTGAACGACCGTTTAATTGTTTTTTTTTGTAATTTTGGTTGACGCTGGATTTGTGAATTTTCCGCGTGAGACATTGAAAAGCAGTTGCGGATTCTCCGTAAATAGAGAGCATAAGCTGAAAATCCATTAGGCGTTTTATTTTGTTTTATTATAGAAGTCGCCCTTCGTCGGTGGTCGCCTCTCGCGAATTCTGTACAATAACTGAGATCGCTTTTTCCATATGCTCGCTTGATTTATTTACGCGGTGTCATTTTACACGTATACACAATTTGTAGTAACTAAAAAGTGCTCGATCGTGGTGCGCCACACACGCACTTGAACTCGCTCCGCACGATCCTAAAGCCTAACCACAACAACAACGAAAACAGCTACTACTTCTCGCTCTTCTGGTGCGAACGCAAATTTATGATTTGCCTGTATTTAATTCAAATGAATCAACAAAGTTGTTATTTAATTATGTGTCATTAATTAACGCTAGAGTCCGCGACACGCGATCGCGTAATTCTTCTGTTTGCGTTGTTGTTGTTCTGCGTTGTTGTTGCTGTTCGCTGCGTTGTTGTTGCAGTACTGCGTTGTATCACATACGCGCGCGTGTGCGTGTGTGTGTGTGTGTCAGTTGCCTCAAAGGCCAGACGTAAAACCGGCGGCGCGGCGGCGGCGCGCACACGGATTCATCACGGCATGTAATGATATTACGCTATACGACGACGGGCAAATGTCTAATTATAGAATTTGGCAACATTCAATAAATAAATCGAGTGCGCGTGTATGAGTGTATTTAAAATGTATGTATAAGTACGCATACATCATGCAAACACATAAGTACTGAATTCTGTAGTTCGGTCAATGGACAGGACCGTATTTGGGGATGCATATTATTGATAAATAAATGATATGCTTCCTATAAAAAAGTTTTTTTAACAAAAAAATAATTTTAAAATTCAAAAATAAGATTAAAAAAATTAACAAAATATCTTTTGTCAAAAGTAATTAATATTTTTTATTTTGATGATCGACATTTAACGATAATTTGATCGACAGTTAAAATAAGAGAAGGATGAGCTGAACTTCAGTACCGAACAACTTTCAAAAAATATGGGGACGTCACAAGGTTCCTATACCGAAATGCATATTTTTTGTGTCTAAAGTGCCCTGAAGGAGAAGATGGGTATAAAATGATTTCACTAGTAGTGAAAGTCTGTAAGTCTGAAAGTCTACAAACCGATCGAATCGAATCGAGTCGAATCGAGTAGATTTTCTTACGTCAGTCAAAAATATCTCTAGCATGTAAGGAACATAATTTTACGGGCGTATAAATACTCAATTGATTTGACTCGACTTCACTCGATTGCTCTTACAGACTTCGGATACAGGATAAGAAATAAATCTTTTTTAAATAAAATTTGGTGGGGAAGTTTCATGAAGGGACAAAAACCCCAAAACAATATAAAAATTACGTGGCGGTCATACAACCTCTTGTTTACTTATTTTTTTTTTTGCTTTTAGTAAAAACACTCAAAGCGCCAGGTCATGCGAGCTGTACCGCAGAATTAAATTGATTTTATAGGATATAGGAAAAATTAGTAGTGTAGGTAGTTTGTTAAAAAAAGTTGAGGACTTTCCTTATTGTTTAAAGTCTATGAAACTTTCCCCCATAATATAGATTTCCCACCCAAAAAAACCTTATCACATCCCTTTTTTTATAGATGTTGTTTGTGCAGTTTAGGCTTTAGTGCCTGCGAAATTTTTCTCCCCGCCCCTCTCATAATAATGTCGCCCCAACACGAATAACATAATATTATGGGTGGGAAGGGTTTAAAGATTTGTTAAAAAAAAAAAAAAAAATCGGAGCGTATCGGAAAGTGTGATAAGTCTGTTTGGTATCAAATTAAAGGTATTTAAAGGTGGCAGTCGGACCCCCCATTCAGGAGATATTTAAAAAACGTCCTATTTCATATAATTAGCTACAGGGGAGGAGGGAAGGGGGTGACGAAAAAAAGGATGCCATTATTTTGTAAAAGGTCGAACCTATACAGCCCTATTCGAAATTGAACAAAATCAAACAAATGTATAAAGATTTTTTTTTTAAATAGGGGTCTACGGCCCTAAAAATAAAGGGATTTACAGATTTGACATTAAAAAAAAAATGGCATCTTTTTTTTCGTTTTTTTTTTTTTTTCTTTATCTCTATTTCAAATTGTATGAAATAAGACGTTTTTTAAATATCTCCTGAAAGGGGGGTTAGATCCTCTTCCTCTCTTTAATTATAGATATTTAAAACCTTCAATTTGATACCAAGCACACTTACCTTGAATCACAGAACGCTCCGAAATATATTTTTTTCTAATTTTTTAACAAATCTTTGAATCCCTTACACCCGAAGGGGTTCATTTCATAAACATAAAATGTTGTTTATTGGTGTTATGGGGTTCCTCTTCGAAACCTCTTTGAGACAATTTTTAATATTTTACATTCGACTATCCGCTATTCTAAAGGGTCGTTTTTCCTTAAAAAATATAAAAAGTAGAAAAAAGGTTATTAAAAAAGCGGTGAAACGTAGGCGGCAAACAGTCGATAAATTTACACAATATATACGGTATATTGGTCCTCCCAGGTTCAATTCCCGTTAGTGGCAATATTTAATTAATCGAGTGTTTTGCGAATATGCACTTTAAATCAGCAGGCTCCTCTTGCTAAATAGCCTTCTGCTATGGTTGTACGTTATCAATTATTATACAAACGCACCTAAAAATAGGACACGTATAGATGGCGTTGATGTTGCCAGTTCGTTGACGAAATATAGCAAGAAAGATCTTTGTACATAGAGATATCTAAAAAAAAAATATTATCTCTCTTTTTCGCTTTATGTTTTTGTTAAAAAAGAAGTGTACTGAACATGTTTTGGGGTCTATTTCATGCCGTCACAAAATAAGATCCTGTCTGGAGCTGTTCAGCATAAGCGGCACATTAACCATGATCTGACCAAACGTGTGAACACGTAAAATGGTCGCGTGTCTTATGTGCGATATCGTACACCAGCCCCTATATCCCATAAGGGATGGAAAAGGGATTTGAGAGAGAGAGATAGAGAGATTAAATGACAGGTGTTTGTAATTTCTTTTAAATATATCCACTATTTATACTTAATTTAAAAAAAAATAGGGTTAATTGTGCGTTTTTGTGGTGGTGGTGTTTCTTAAGTTTTAGTTCATCTATTAAGATACAGACGCTGATCATATCAAACCCTCTACAGGATAAACTTTAACCGCTGGCACCTTTCACAGCGAGTACCTTTCACGGCGACCTTCTTTCACCATCACCTTACACCGAAATCAAATTTCACCGAAAGCATCTTTCACCGCAAACACATTTTTTTAGGGATGTAGGGTTATTGCCCTTATTACGAAATGAATATTGTTTCCCCTTTGAATCCCTCCTAAGGTATTTAAAGTTCAAAATGGCTCCTTATTAAATGATATTTCTGTGTTTTAATTGAGAGATGGTAAATGAGACCATGATGACTGTTTCAATAACACCGTATTTGTTGACCGGGTAAACACCCACTACTCAAATCATAGGCTATATTTGCACGGATCTAACTCTTTATAGTGTGGAGCTGTGATACGAGAGTTCAAATAAATGTAATAGCACATTTTGAGATTACCAATTACATAGGAATTCAAGAATGATGCCAACCTAACACCAATTATTAAAAACTAATAATTATCGGTCAAGATTTCGTTTTTTTCATTATCTATAGTTACATTTGAATTTAGAAGCACTTTGGGGTCCGAATTGAGTCCTTTGTGTATTAACTTCTAACTTAGAAGAAGAAGAAAAGACGAAGAATATAATCTAAGTTTCTATTATTCTTATTATTTATTTATATTGTATTTAGGATGCCCTTAAGATAATCTATATTGGCGCAAGGAAAGTAGACTCTATAAACTGAAATCTTAAAATATGTGGACCTCATAAGGGATTTACTACTACGTCCTAAGATTCAAAATATACGCTGTACTTTTTCAACACAATCATTATTTAAAAATCAAATGGAAGATGGACAATATCCCAGGAAGTGGACAAAAAATAGGTACATGTAGCTAATATCTCGTAGCCTGATTTGCGCTATACAATTTTGGTATGATTTGGGTCGTGTTTAATAGTACATATCTTACAATAAAAACAAATCGGTGATTTGAAAATAGACCTAGGGCGTTTTTTTTAAATCGTCCCTAATTTTCTAATAATCGCTGCATTTTTTCCGATTTTGTCAACACAAAAACATTAAATTGAAAATTATATACAAGTTAATAAGTAACCTAAGAAATAGTAAATGGGAGATGGCCAATATCTCAGAAAGTTGACATAAAAATGGGTAAATGTATTTTATATCTTGTAGCCTGATTTACGTACTACAGATTTGGGTCGGGTTCGATTGTATCTTCCAATAATTTTCTGAGAAACAAACTGGTGTGGATGAATATTTAGGGCATTTTTTACATAACCCCTAATTTCCAAATAAGCGGTGATTTTATTTAACAGAAACAATATTGAAAGTAAATAAGTAACCTAGAAAGAAAGAAAAAAAGAAAGAAAATAAAAATGGGTAAATGTAGCTTATATATAGAAGGCTAACTTACGTTTTACAAATTAAGGATGATTTGAGTCAGATTCGATTGTATCTTTCAATCATTTTCTGAGAAACTAAAAAAATGGAATGTTTCTCTACTTCGTCCCTAATTATCAAATATTCACTGATTATTTTCAACATAAACACCATTTAATTGTAAATGAGAGATGGACAATATCTCAGGAAGTTGAAATAAAAATTGGTTAATGTAGATTAAATCTCATTGCCTGATTTATGTTCTACAGATTTAAGATGATATGGCTCAGACTTGATTGAATCTTACAATCATTTTTTTCGAAACAAACCGGTGGAAATAAAAAATTAGGGTTTTTTTAGAATTTTGGGATGATGTAAAAAAGTGCTCTAAATCTTTTTTACATCATCCCAAAATTCTAAAAAACCTTAATTTTTTAATTTTTTAATTTACCAGTTAATAATTAACCTAGAAAATAGTAAATGGAAGATGGGTAAAATGGGTAAATGTAGTTTAAATCTCGAAGTTTGATTTACATTTTACCAATTTAGGATGATTTGGGTAAGAATGGATTGTACCTTACAATAAATTTCTAAGAAACAAATCACCGTGAATAAATATTTAGGACGATTTTTAACATCGTCCCTAATTTCAAATACTCTCTGATATTTCAACCTAATTAACATTGAATTGTGAATAATTTACCAGTTAATAATTAACCTCGAAAATAGTAAATAGGAAATGGACAATAACTCAGAAAGTTGACATTAAAATATATGAATGAAGCTCAAATCTCGTAGCCTGATTTTCGTCCTTCAAATTTGGAATGATATGGGTCGGATTCGATTGTATCTTACAAACATTTTCTGAGAAAAACTCGGAATAAAATTTGTCTTTAATATGAAATTGCTAAATATTTCAAGGATTACTTTTTGGTTTAATCCAATTAAAGATTCTTTTGAATTTTAAAAAGATAAATACATTTAAAAATTGGAAAAACCATAAATTCTCCCCTGTTCCTCGCGTACAGCTTCACCAACACTTTAAAACATCGTTTGCTACGATCTTCGCGACGCAGACTCCTCGCGCACTCGAATGCAAGATTTTCCTATGCACGATAATAGTGCACTATTGCTTTCGGAAAATACACAAATACATACACACGACAGAGCTGTGCTTGTCTGTGTTTATTCATCCCATATGCAATTTGCGTATATGTTGCGTCCGTATGTGTGTGTGTACGCTCTTCACAATTCGATAAAATCAAATTAGAATTTAGTATCCAACGAACTCTCGGTACGATAAGTCTCCTCTAGCGCAGAAATAACGCATTCGCCGCGCACACCAAAAACGATTGCATTGTCGCGATCGCAAAGTGAAAATTTCCGTAACATTTTTCCAGATTGATCAACGATCGAGTGTTTTTCTTATAATATAATTTTGGAATCGCTTGTTTTTTAGTTCAGAGTGTCCTAATAGTTTTAAATAAATATTTGGAAAAATCTTTTGAATTTTCACTCTGCGATCGCTACTCGATCGTGTGTGTGTGTGTACGATCGATTGGCAACAATCAATATATTTAGAATGTAGTTCATGGCATTTCGATTTTGATCGTATATAAAACTGCGAGAAGAGCGATCGCGCGCGGGGCTTGACTCTTGTGTCGTACGCACTCCGTCTTACGTGCGCCGTGGTCGAATTCCTAGAAGACACATTTACATACGTCGGCGTCGGTTGTCGTAGCTTTACAGAGCAGCCGTTAGCCTGCGTGTGTGTGTGTGTGTGTGCGTTGCTCAGAAACACACTAATTAAAATAGACCGGCCAGTTGTGTCTTGAAATCTTAATTAAATGAGTTTCGCGCGCATGATCGCTGTTATATTGTTCGAGTCGCACTTGCGCGCTCGCGGTTGAGCGTCTTGAGGAAAATAACAATGCGGAAATAAATTGCGCATACTGCGGCCCAGTGATTTCTGCGCATGCGTCTGTGTGTGTGTGTGTGTGTGTGTGTGTGTGTGCCGTATTTACGCTCTTTGGAAAGATCGCGTGTCGAGTTTTCCACAAAGTGCATTTTCATGGCAGTTTTCCTAATTTTCTTCTCTGAATATAGGTTTTAAAAAGAAAACAGTACTTACTGTATACAATAGACGTGCAATTAATCAGGATATAGAAAATCAAAGTGAGACTCAGTGGAAACGCTCAAAATTATATATACTCCAGTGAGAAACGCACAGTATGGATTAATAAAGGATTAGCAGCGCAGCATGACGTCACACCAGGAGACAACGAAAATGTTTTCTGCCAAACGTAAATCAGGTAATTGAAACTAAAAATAGTGTCTAAATATAAATAAATAATTGCACGGAAGTGCACTGTATACTTTTCAATGCCGACTGTTCCGCAATTCCGAGGAAAGACGATTCGTTGCGATCTTGAACCTGTGGTCGTCCTTTTATAGTGATCGAAATGATCAAAATCAATAATATACACACTAATACTAAATACAAATTCTCTTGAACTATATAAATATAAATGCTAGATGCATATGCATCTACGTATATATACTGTAACTATATATTATGTATATGATCACCCAATAACATCTCAAGAGTCAAGGAGCGCCTCAATGAATGCCACCGAGCTTCGCTGCGCTGCGTTCAAGTGTGTGTGCAAGTTTAATGCAGCGTTCTTAAATCGGTTTCTTGGCTCGGAATTTTGTTACTTTGTAATTTACATGATATACTGCGCTATTTATTTGTAATTCATGTTGAAATTGATTATAATTTTTTTGATTTTCATTGATTAATATGTGGTTTTAATTAAAGTCTACCACTATTCTGAAAGGATTTTTGATATTTTTTAAACTTTGTTCTTCTTCTTCCTCCGTTTATCATGAAGAATAAAAAACACCTTTTTAGGGTCGATTGAATGGGCAACGCATTCTTCTCTAGTGATTTCTTTGCACAGTGACAAGAATGCCCTTCTCAAGTGCATTCTTACCACTGACACTTTGTGAGAAGAATGCACTGTCGAGTATGCAAGTGTATTCTTCTCACCAAAACCACAAAAACCTAAAATAGCGCCTTACGCGTTTTTTTAAGGGTTTCAAGAAAACACTTGAGAGTCTTCTAGTCATCCGCCCTTTAGCCCTTTAACCCTTTAAATTATGTTTTAAAGGTTCTTTTACAACCAAACATTTATTGACCTTTTAATTATCATACGCCAAAAAAGGACACAATAGCCAAGAGGGCAACGCTTTGTTATTATGCACGGTAGATATTTATGATCCGGAGGTTGTGGGTTCGATTCTCGGCAGCGACAACGGAAATTATTTAGCGAGTGTTTTTCGAGTATGCACTTTAAATCAGTAGGTTCCTCTTTCAATAAATAGCCTTCTAAAATGGTTATACGCACCCAAGAAATAGAACACGTATAGATGGCGTTGATGGTACCAGTTATTTAACGAAATATAGCAAGAAAGATCTCTGTAGATAGAGATATCTCAAAAAGTATGTAAAATCTGTTAGAGTCGCTTTTTAGGCAAAATTTTGTACTTAAGTTACTTTTAATGTACTCTCAAAGAACATTGGCATTTGATCAAAAAACTATAATTCAATTGTTAACCCAGCTAACAATTTCTTCATTATTTTCATATTATGTTGTGTAAATCGAGTAAAAAGAACATTAAATACACAACATTTAAAGGACATAAAATGTCAATAAATGCAAAGTTTTTTCCTCGTTTCATACATTATTCTATGAACTTATTAGAACATTTTATGTTGTAATTTAGGAGTAATATGAAAAATTTCTATATATGTAAAATTTCCTTGACATAGATATCACCTAAAATTGATATATAATGTTTTATAAATACAAATAAATAATGACATAAAATGTTATGAAGATATATGAAATTTAAAGTTCATTTAGCCTGCTAAGGATGCACTGACGCATATTTATCACATAATGTCTGAAAGTAGAATGCACTCGAGAAGAATGCACACTCGTCAGTGCATTCTTTTCACCGAATTTCTGTAAAAAGCTTTTTTGGTTTTGACTCTTTATCTAGAAATAGTTGAAATTTACACACCGTAATAATAGGTTTATTAGATGATTCTTATTAACCACAAGTAAATAACGATTAAAAATCTGTTGTGAGTCATCATATTGCGTATTGTAACCCACATATTTGCAATATTTGACTTTGAGATTTCATTATCGTCATGGCAGAGGCCAAACTAATTGTAAATATGGTTAATTAAATAAAAATTTGAATTAAATAAATTTAAATACCAATCGATTGAATTTTATCAGTGTTTCGGTAGAAATTATAAGAATTGTGGCCTCAATGGAATTGAGCATTTTTTTAAGAGGTACTTAGCAAAATGTTTGGACTACTATTTTGTTATCTAGTGTATTAAAAAAAGTGTTTGAACTGCTTCATTTTCTTCAACACTATCTATAGATTTGAAGAAAAACTTTTCGGTTCAATCATGTCTTGAGAAATATCATTGATATCCTCCTCATCTACATTACTATTTGAGGTAAAATAAACCCTTTCAATGAACTAATCATGATTATGAAAAAAAAATGCAATTATTTTATTGTGTAATGATTAAAAATGTCAAGAATCTTATGGTAATATAATAGTTTAACTGGTTGGGTTAGTAATAGTTTTACCATTACCTAAATCCAATTACTTGATCTTGGGAATGGTAGAATGTTTATTATCTTTAGCAGTACCGCCGGTTGCATATAAAAAAAAACACTTTCATCTGCAGAAGCCGTATGCATGATCATAAGGGCTTTGTCGATTGAAAATTAGCTTGTGTGGAAAAAATCTTTCAACGTGAAATTTTATTTACCCTTGGAAAAAAGTTGTTAAATAAAATAAATATTTTTTTGGTCTATCGCTTTTCTAAAATATGAAAAAATAAATTAAACTGTATCTCGGATGATATTTTTTTAGATTAATATTATATTGAATAGGTTATTTCAAGTTTAATAAATAAAAACTTAACTCTGTTAAAGAAAAATCTATATAAAAAAGTGAATTTAATTTTTATGCCTTTTTTAAATATATTTTTTTGACTAAAATAAAATTAGTAAACATTTTTTTACACTACTTTTTATCATTAGTTTACTTGCATTTTTCTCCATTTTTATAAAATTTCAAGTGCAATGCAAATTTTACAACTTTTGAACCCTAAGGTGAAAGATAAATACATTTTTTTTAAATCGTTCCATTTTGTTGATTATATCAAAACTAATTGTTTTGTTATTAAATTGTTTAAGTTGTGGGTCTCGATTCAATAATCCCGGGATAACAGTCAAAATTTTAGTAGATGTTATAGAAATGAATAGAAAAATATCTTCTAACATGATCCACGTAGTATCAGTTAATCTGTGAAATGTTATAGTGGATCTTAATACCTGGTTATATTTTCTTTCATATACCGATATTTTTTTCCATAAATCTTTAAGGTTTTTAAGGCCGACATTTAAATATACGCCAGTGCAACTTATCGGGTCTTTTTATACATACAAGAAAAGCTTATGACAAAACATACATTTATTTTGAATGACAGTCAAAACTCACTTAAAATAAGAATTTTGTCAATAACTTAGCCCCAACGCCATCTACCGGGTCCAAAATAAAATAAAAACCCAGAAGAGCTCAATCCGAACCTATGATATATATTAAGAAAGATGTAGGATATTTCATATTTTATAGACTAATAATCAGGCACGTCAGCATCTGGTCAAGTCAGTAGTTTGGGAGCTGCACAGAACTTAGGATATTATATTTATTTTTCGGAAAAATGCGCGACCAACGAGCGCACTTTGTAAAAAAAAAAAAACAGAAAAAAGAAGAAAAATAGATAATCACGTCAGTGCGTACCTCCGGGCACTTCTACCATTCAATAGCTAAAAAACACTCGAGAAACGATTAAATTTGCACAAATGCCCCCACCCCCGATGAGTTAAACCGTTTGCCACTTTGATTTTGGCAATGTGGGTGGCGAGAAAAAAAAATAGAAAAAACTTCCATTTTTGATGAACACTTTCCAAATAAAAAATAATACATTTTGCGACCCCCGAAAATTGAAGTTCCGCACAGTTCCACACTTGCAAAAAATTAATATTTTAATCGATTATGAAATAATTAAAAACACATCTGAATTCTCATTTTTTTAGGTAATATAATAACCTCATCTTTACCATGAAAAAAATATAGAATAAAGACCTCGTAAACCCTATGCGTCCTCCGTTCATGATTAAATAACAAGCGAAAAATGGGTTTTCAGACAAGCCAAGTTCTAAATGTACTTTAATACAAGACAATTTGTACCATTTAAATAAAAACCACTAAATCACCCGTAATATTGGCAAAGACAGACGTGTCAAAATCAGTTCAAGTAATTAAACTTTTAAAACACCCGAAACAATAGTAAAGATTGGAGTCAAAAGCAGTGCTTTACAAAAGCCAAGTTACAGTTTACATAAAGCTTTATTGTCTTTACCACACCCGAAATATTTCATATGATATTTGGACCAAAATAATGTTAGATTTGAAAAAAATATTACTTCTTTATAGTTTCATCCGGTGTTCTTCAAAAAACAGATGGATTATATTTTATCTGACAATAGGAGCTCTTGACCTTCAAAACTGGCCATATTCGAATCGCATGAAATATCTAACACTGACATACATCCCACGAAACAATTAATAAAAGGAAATAACTTTTAGCAAAACCACAAAAAATCTTACTAAATACATTCTATTTAAAGAAATTAAAACAGGAAAAATAACAAATACTGGCATAAATTCCACTGCAACAAATTCAAAAATATTATCACACACTGTTCATATAAAAATATTTCTCAACGAGATTACATCATTTTCCGTGGATCTATGAGAAAAATGATGATTTTTATTTGGTTTGTACAAAATGTTAGCCGTTTAAATTAATGACCGTTAAAATTATCAGCAGTGGGACCTGTGTCCGTGGTGTAGTAATCGTATCACTCATAATCCAACTGGGTAATATGAAACGCTAGTTATAAATGTACGTTACAGCAAGGTTGCAGATGAGTAATATTTAAGTATTGTCATAAATTTGAATTTTTAATAAACCGTAATAAACTAAATTATATTTCACCTTTGTATGACCCGAAAAATGTGTCAAGACATGAAAAACGTGTTCGGATTCGAAAAACCTATACAGATTCGAAAAACGTATCCACACCCGAAACACGCGTATCAGGACTAAAGAAACGGTGAATGCTCAAAAAATGTGTCCATATAGAAACTGTGACCCGACTCAAAAGTGACTTTATAAACGGATCGAAATCAAAACAACTGATCTAGGCTCAAAATTGGATCCATTAGACCCTAAAAACAACTCCAGGCTTTAAAAAAGTGCCCAGGTTCGAAAATATTTCCACCTTGGAAAATCGAAAAAAGTTTTTTCACTAGAAAATCGTGTCCACACTCGAAAAACTGTCCGAGATATAAAAAATGTTAAATGCTAGAAATCTTTTTCAATACAAGAGAATCATGCTCAGAATTTAAAAAACGGACCGATATCAGATAAAACGGGTCGAGGCTCATTAAAATGTGCCATACCTGTAAACGGAAAACGAGTCCATCAGACTTGAAAAACGGATTTAGATAAAAACAAGAAAATTCTACCAAAATGTTTTGAGACCCAAAAAAACTTGTCAGAATCCAAAAATATAGGTCCAAATTGATTAAAATCAAAAAAAAAAATAATGCTAGGTAAAAGTGTGAAGACCAAGAAAATATGTGTCAAACCTCGCAAAAAGGACAAAGATCTAAAATCCTGGTCGAGTTTAAAAAAATGTCAAAACCTAAAAACGTTTTCAGACTCGAAAAACGTGTCCATTGGACTCGATAAATGGCCCGTAATCGGAAGACGGGTCAAAAAAATGTTAAATGCCAGTAAATAGTGTGGGGCCCAAAAATAAAAGTCCAACCTAAAAAAACGAACTGAGACCAGCAAAAAAAGTTCAAACCCAAAAACGTTTCCAGACTCGTAAAACATGTCCAAACTCAAAAACGTCAGACTTGAATCGTCATAGGATCAGAAAAAAAGATTTCAGACTTGAAAAACGGTCCGAGATAAAAATGTAAAAAAAAAATCAAAACTAGAGAAAACGGGCTAGAAATTAGATATACGGAACAAAAACGAAAAACGAAGGCCCAAACCTAAAAAGCGTGTATATCAAACTAACCGAATCCAGGCTCGAAAAACGTGGCCATACTCTAGAAAAAAGTGTAGAAGCCCAAGAAAAGGTGTCCAACCTCAAAAAACGGAAAAAAATCAGAAAAAACTGTTAGATGCTGTTAGAGGCTGTTAGAGGCTAGAGAAACATGTTTAGTTCCGAAAACATACACATATCAAACACAAGAATCGGCCTAGATCAGGGTCCAGACTCGAGAACTACGCCGAGATCAATAAACTGGTTAACAAAATTTATCTATATAAGACCCGGTTAGTCTTATATAGGAACGACTCTAAAAACGTGTTAAGGCCCGAAAAATGTGTCCAGGCTCGAAAAACGGACCGCATATAACCTATCTTTATCTCTCGTAATATATTCAATTTCATCTGTCTAACTAAATAAACAAAACATGAGTCAAATCCAAATCATCACATTACAAAAATCTCTGCAAATAAAAACTTAGATTTAAGTGCGTTTTCTCCGAAAATAGCCTAAAACCACTACACATTTCATCGCAATGCCTGCCGTAATGTTATTCACATGTAAATATCCCGTAAACACAGCGTTTATGCTATTTGTATGATTCACTCCATTAAATTTCCCACGCTAATTGTGTGAGCGTATATAACCGTATATAACCGCCGCGTGCGCCTCTATAAACACGATATTATATGTAATAGTATTGCCAGCGCTGCGCCACCGCCACCGCCGCGTTATAAGCACCGTGCCTGTGACGCCGCCGTCGCGCTGCCTGTCGGTTTAAGAGCAAGTATTTAACTCCTCGGGATTATTTAACTAGCCCCAAATTAACGAGCCTGTTTGTCTCTCTCTCTATAGTCGGACACCTTCAGTGACACAATCATAATAAGACACGACGCCATGCTGGCGGCAACGGGTGGCGGCGGCTCCTTTACAATTGTTTAACGTGCGTGTTAAACACATATATTTAATCCGATGCGTACGCAATATATTATTTTAATAGAATTAAGGTGACATAGATTATTGTGTCTATGTGCAATGTGCATTGTGCACATAACATAAAAACACGAGTAGAGGTATTTAAGAAGTCGCGCGTGTGAGCACAAACGCGGCATCGGCTCACGCCGCAGTGTGCACGCATAATTTAACGTTAAAAATGTTTATTCGAAAACAAATCGTTGCCAACTTAGTTTTATTTTTTTCTATGAATAATATTGTAGATTAAAGAGATTGAGAGAAAGAGAGAGAAAGTTAGTGATTTTATGAAAGACAAAATAAGAAACATAGACATGAAAAGGTGTACGAACATTAGAAAATATAAACACGTAAAAATTTAATACATTTTTATCGAATAATATGTTTACAAAAATGCGCTCCTGCATTATTTTGACTCACTGTTAAAACTTTAAATAGCTATTGATATGCTTTGTGTGCTTTTGATTTGAACATTATTTAAGGTTATGTATGATTTAATCGAAGGACTAAATATACTATAATTGCAATTTAGTAAATAGAATATCGGTTCATTTTTTATTTTGTAAAAATTGAGTAATATATGTTTTTTTAAAAAAAATTTAAAACCGGTTCGAAGGACCATATATCACTATCAGTAACTGATAACTGTTCATTTAAATTTAAATTGAGAAAAAACCAAAGTGTAATTTTTTGCCATGGATATAATAGTTGATGGACAAACAAACAATATTTCTTATGATTGAGTAAATGAAATTGAGGAATTCGAATTGAAGATCATTTTTTTCTATTTGTTTCAAGGACAACATGTTTAATCAATTCTTGTAATAAGGTAAACCAAAAAAAAAAGGATAAGGACAAGTATTGGAAGGACCATTTACTGATAAAGCTGGGTGAATAAGATTTTGTTTGCCGGATCAAAAATGCTTTATTAATATCACAAAAAAGTATCGGTTTTTCAAGACCGATTTTGTGTTTCTTGCAATATATAAATAACTCTTGATTTCGTGTGAATAAAATAGAACATCGATTAGAAGAATGTGGATGATGAAATTGCATGTAATCAGTATAAATGATCTAATTTTATTGAGACATTGAATTTCCGCACAGTTAGGTCAATACAAAATAAGGATCCAAATAATTTAACTATTAAACCTCATCCTATTAAATTTTATTAACTAAACTGTGAAAAAATCCATTACCTTAATATGGCATACGATAATTTATACCGGTTGCATGGAAATAACATCCGGATATTTCAAATCGATGCATCCCTGGAGAATTTTTGAAAAAAAAGAAGCATTTTGAGGTTATGTGAATTTATCTAAAATAACAGAAATATCAGAAAAATGATTTAAAATGGTAACATTTTAAATTGCAGCCGCCAAAAAATTAAACAGGTTACGTCACACAAAAACATAACCTTGCCGGTCTCGAAAAACACCGCAGATTTCCTCTAATCCAGCGTATCGCAAAAACACTGCGCGCGACTGATGCATTTATCTAAATTACTAAATGCACCACAAAACCGTGTACACCCAATTTGCGCGAGCTCAAAATACATTTTCTAATTCAAGAGCTGCTCAAGGACACTCGCGCATATTACTATGTGCATATTCAATGGCATTTCGGTATGATATGTGTACGCACCAGCAGAGAGCGCTCCGCGCGCCGTGTACACACCAATTAACAGCACAAATGCAATCGTGTAATTTCTGAATCACGCGCGCACGAGACATCATTAGCGTTAATATCGCAGGTGTGCGCATTCAGAACCGTTTTTTTTATTTTTGTTTGTTTATAAATAAAACTGTATAGTATTCATGGTTGGCGCAAAAGGGCGTTTCACTGCAAAGATCTAAGAGCAATACTACTATAGGCGAGAAGTTAGGTTATGTTTTTGTAACGCTAAAAAATAAATAATAAAGATAAAGTTTTTTTACTCTTTATAATTTAGGTTGATATTTAGGTTAATAACAATTATTAAATTTGACATTTAAAATACAGTCTTAATTTAGGTTAAGATTTAAGGTTAATTTATTTTTTAACTAAAACGGAGAAAGACAGTATCATTTTGAAGTTAGGTCAAATTTAACCAATGAGAATTTCATGTTAAAAAACGTTAATCTGTACCATAGTCTCAAAATAAGGTTAAGTTCATATTTTACGTATGCAAATCTAAATAACGGCCTCATTTTGCGATATTGTACAATTTTACTGAAAATAAGGCCATATTACGTGTGGTGGTTAGAGATGACAATTTTGTCCTTCCTTCCTATGCGGACCGTTGTGGGCGTTTGTCGCTAGAGTCACTTTCAGATAGACGTAGAAATGCGGGTGTGTTCTTCATT
>JAAAKO020009689.1:0-18173 GCA_010015015.2 Bolitophila cinerea | reverse complement strand
GGAACAAGAAGAGTCTTCACTAATCGTAGTCGGGTTGCTTCTGGCAATATATATGCAATTTTCCACAGTCTTCGTAATATATATATAATAAACTTTACTACAAATGTGATTAATATGATCAGACCATTTAAAGTGCTTATTAACGATAACGCCAAGGTTTTTAATTCTATCGCTAAAATTAATGTCGACATTATTAAGTTTCGGCCAAATGTAGGAATTGACTGGTCTCTAAGATATTACAAGAGATTTAGTTTTGTTAGAGTTGAGAAAAAGGCCGTTCTCCAGTGACCATTTTAGAATATAAGATAAGTCATGATTTGCATTATGAGCGGCAATTGCAATAGTGCTGATTGGAGCACTTATACTAAGTTGCACATCGTCAGCAGACATGTCACATTCGAAATGTTGGACATTGGATGGTAGGTCATTTATAAATAGAGAAAACCGAGCCATGGGGAACGCCAGAAGTGTTACTCTTGAAACTGGATGGAGATCATACCATGACAAGAAACTTGTTGTAGTCTGTCACAGAGATACGATTTATTAATCCAAACAACTGACGAAGTTTATGAATAAGAACATCGTGACGTACACACTGTCGAAGGCATTTTTGAAATCGAGAAATATTACAATATTACCATGGTTCATGTCTATCTATTTGCGAATTTTTCAGATATTTTTAAGAGAGCTGTTGTTGTGCTGTGAGATTCACGGAAACCCAACTGATTTTATCAGCAAGAAGATTTAGATTTGAGATATATTTATTGATTTGCTCACGTAAAATATAAAGAAATTCTAGAGACTTAGAAAGGGTCGACAATATAGGTTGGAAATCACTTTTGTTTTTCGGTACGGAAATTTTAGGTATAGGTATAATTCTTGCACGTTTCCACAATAGAGGAAAGTTAGAACTTGTAATTATTGCAATAAAAATATGGCATATAAAAGGAAGTATTACTGGAAGTAGCATTTTAATAAATTTAATTGGTATTTCATCTATACCAATTGCATTTGACTTAATACGTAGAATGGATTTTAATACCTCCATCAGGAAAAACATTTTCAAAATAAAAATCAGAACCGATTGTTGATAGAGGAATATCTGGAAAAATGTAGTTGTCTGAAGATAAGAACTAATTTAGTTCCTCAACATTTATTCACTGTGTATATTACAATCATTATTCACACCATTTTTTTTAAATTACTCTATAATTCTTTGAAAGATTTATTTGGAGCAAACTTAGGTTTAAAATATAGTTGTTTAGTTTATATTTCCATATCAAGAGCGATAATTTTGAGATTTTTGAATATATTTAAATCTTTAGCACTTCTAGAACGTCTCCAGTTACCATGAGCAATGTCCCTATCATACATTAAACGAACATCTGATACAAATAAAAAAATACTTTCACTTATAAAAGTTTCTCATTTTTAGAAATCCATCTCCAATATGCAAAAAAAACATCCTAAACAGAGAAAATAACAGAAATAGAACAAACACGTAGAGTTAAATATTTGGGGATAAATTACAATTCTGCAAATATATCTGTGATATCATATATGTACATTGTACGATTGTACAATGTACCCTGTGTTTAATTAATATACACTTAAAATTAGGTTTTTCTTGCCACTTCCAAAAATAATAATAATAAAAAAACACTTCTATTAAATATAAATTATTTAAAAAGTAAGTCATTAAATCAATGTAAATAATCCTATTAGTACTGCCTTGAGTCTTTGAGACTCATTTTGACTTTGCACTGCTTTCCTGGTGTTAAAATAGTTTTTACATAATTGTGGATTCTTGTATTTTAAACTGCAGAATTTTTCTACTCAATTTTGACAAAAAAATAAAAACAATTTTCTTTCTATTTAAAAAATATATATATTTACTCACTTCAGTACTTAATGTTTGTAGTTTTACCTATTACTAATAGGGTTAAAATAAAAAAGAAAACATTACATCAAATTAACCGATAAAAAGTCAGTCACTTTACTGGTTTTAGTTATTCAACGACCTAACCAATAACTAATCCTGGGTCCGTATAGCTAGCGCGATAAGAAAATGCACGATGGGATTTAGCGCGAAACTGAAATGCCCGTTTTCGACGTTTTTTAAAAGGTTTATGAAATTATTTTATTATCCAGAAAGCTTATAGCACGCGCAAGCGAGAGCATGAGCTTTGAGCTTCGCGCATTTTTAAAAAAACAACAAATTTCAAAATTAAAAAGCCATCCTCTCGCTACTCTGAAACTTCCTTGTACATTTGCAAATTATTAGTTGGGTAGTTTTCGGTATCCATATGGCTAAGTAAGCTCTGGTATCAGTTTAGTAACTCTAATAGCTTCAACGCTCTTCCACTTGGTGAGATCGTAGAGTCAAGATAACTGATAGATTTTTGGGAGATCCACTGAAGGATTCAGACTGAACGGGCTCAATATATACATAGGCTTACTCAAAAATATCTCTAGCATGTGTGGAAATACAACTATACGTGGAAAACCCACTCGATTCGAATCGATTCGACTCGATTCGAATCGATTTGACTCGATTCGCCTCGATTGCTCTTACAGAATTCGACTACTGAACGGAGTATATATGTCTTTTTAATGTATCATCATGTATCATCTTTGATATAATATACTTATGTTTCTTAGTTTCTTATCTTTCCAACTTTCCATATACAGACAGAAAAATATGGTTTCTCTGTTTCAATGCAGTTTGACATCTTCATCATCGAGGGTTTTGTCTTAAATCTTTATATAAACTTAACTCGCATAATTTTATAAAATAGGGAATAAAATATGTATTTCGTTTTATTATCTTTCTCGATAAATTGACAAGCTCTTAAAAACCACACTTGTCAGGCACAACTTCAAATTGCCCTTCAAGTTTTCCTTCCAAATCACACTTGGCAGTCCTAAAACATATTGAAAATATTCTTTAAAAACAAATCCTTATATATTTTTTAGGTAATTTATATAGAAAAGTATTACAATAATATAATTATTGTCACATTACCGTTTGCAACGGAAATAAATAGCAACAATTGAGAAAATATGCTATATAATGTACATTGGAAATAAGTACCTAAACGCTTCAACTAGGAAACATTGTAAATACAGAGGACAAATAGTTCATGATATGATAAAGCTTTTGGCATCATCAAAAGTAATGTGTTTTCAAAAGCTGTTTCATTTGCGTATTTCTTAGTATAAAAAAGCTCGAAGTCTTCTAAAAGATATGAAATAAGATATGTTGATATTTTTTATAAATATCATGTGAGTAAATGTGTTATCTCTTGGGTGTAATGTGTATAACCCACTACAGAGAGGACGCCTTAGAAAGCAATATGTTCACGTCGATCTCGGGAAAGTTTTGCAGCAGCTTGACGTTGTGCGCAAAGTCTCCGTCCAGAATCTGTTCGCGAAGTAATCTATTAAAAAAAACACAAATTTAAAAATTATATTTAAGAAGGAGAAAATATTATATTTACACAATCATTGCACAGCACACGTTAACCAGAAATTCAGGCCGATTCTCGTCCGCAAACACCGAGTCCCATATTCGCACCACATCCGGCAATGGAAACTCCTGTGACAGCATCAGCGTAAGCCACCGAAAACTGTAATATTGTGGATACAGTTCCTGTTCGCGTAATCGATTCCACACCTCTGGATCTTTTTGTTTAAGCATCGATGACAGTTTGGCCATTTTCTGTTTAATACCGCCCTCAGATTCGTCTAGTGTTTTGATAAAGAAATCCCGTATTTCACTCATTAGTGCAGTGAAGCAGAAAAAACAGTCTGCCTCTGCGTGCTCGCGAAACTCCACGTTTGGATCCGAGGCAAACACATAGTAAATGGGACCGACAATCTCGTTCATGCCTTGCACGTACCCTTGGCCAGGATTGAGTTTTGCGTAGAGAAAAAGAATGCGTTGCACGATTTCCCAGTGTGCCTCTTGACCATCGCACATTACTTCGTAATTGTTTTCGGCACGTTTTGTGATAAGGTTTATCTGTGTGAGAGTTTTTAAGAATGATTGAACGCTTTAGGAGATGATTTCAGTCTTATTAACGTACAAGCAAACCGTGAGACTTACTTGCTGCTCATAGTGTTTTTGGCAAAGGCATAATTATTAGTATCAAATTAGAAAGAGCGATTAAGATGAGATTATTAAATTCATTAAGAAAAGTACCTTAGTAAGTCCCAGTCCCTTGCGTTCAACATTTGCTGAACTCAACACTGACGGTGTCACACGCACGTGTAGTCTCTCATTTTTGCTGTTGGCAATCGCCTTGCACGGAAATTCGGTGGCCTATAACAAAGACATATTTTCCTTAAATAATCAAACATATATCAATAATTGTTTTGCAAACCTGTTGAAAGAACGATATGTCTGGACAAAGTCTGCGCACATCCTTGTCGATTTGTAGCAGAAATTCGTTATCCTTGAAAAACGTACTCCATGCTGACTCCGGTCCATCACTGAGCGGATGATCCGAACAAAAGTTATCGCTTATTCCAGGCGGAATAGCCATTTCGTCTATAAAACATGATATTATTTACGATATATTTTATCATATCAGTACGTACCAACGAATTGGCGGTATAACTCTCGTTTTTTGTGCAGCACACTTGCCCATTCAGTGCGCACTGGACTTAGGTATCCAAACAAAAGTTTCCAGCTAAGCGCTCGGTAACCGTTGCTGTCCGGAATTCCTAGATACACACAAAACATGTTTCACAAAAAAATCCTCCCACTTTCTCTTATTTTCTTTACCATTAAAGCTGTGTTTTCTTAGTTTATCCAGATCAATTGTGTCGCTGGCATAGATCTCCGCAAAGGCGTCTAGACTAGAAGTGTACAAGAAATTGTATTTTTGACGATTTAATAATTAATATTAGGGAATTTAAATAGATACCGTGCTTTGTACAGCGACATCCTGTCGATTTGATTTAGATTATTTTTAATATTTTTGTTGTTTTGTTTTGACAGCACACCGAACCGCTGTAAACAGATTTGTTGCTGTGCGCCGAAATATATTCTTGTATGTAACTAGGCGAAAATTGTGTTGCGTACTGAAGAATAATGTTGTGTTTAATAGGTAAACCTAATAAACAGCAAGGAGCAAACAGAAACAGATAATTAAAAGTATCCGTGATCCTTTTATCATCATAAGCAATCAAGCGTAAATAATAATAAAAACAATTTAGATATAATGTAATGTAGTACGCAGCCGCTAAAAGCATTGTAAACCCAGTCGAATTGGGCGACAACAACCTGTCATTTGCAATCGCGATATTAGTATATTTACTATTTAGTCGAGTACCGAGCAAAAATACAAAACAATTATAAACAAGCAATACGCACTAATTGCGCAATTCGTTAAAGCGCATTTTTTCAAAACATTATATTCAAATACCCCAAGAATCTGTTGCACTAGTATTAACCACAAATCATTCGATTCCAGAAGAGAAACCATTCAAAAGGTTGGGTTAAGATTCTTGTGTTTTCATATCGCGACCTTCACACGACATTCACAACTTTGTGCGTAATCTTATATTTTCATACAAGACCGAGACCGGTGGCTATAGCTTCAGTTTTGTGTATTCAGTGACAGTACTGAATTTACTCTCGGCCTTAATCCGCCGCTCTTAGCGCTTACTCTTCTTAGGCGTTATCCAATATTAAACTGTTCGTTCGATCTTATTTCAGTCGCAGCATTATGGGTATCAGCATTAAGACCGTTCCAACGACTCCGTTCGATGGCCAGAAGCCCGGTACCAGCGGTCTTCGCAAGAAAGTAAGTTTTATACGTTTTGTAAAAAAAGTGCTGCGTAGTCATATAATATTACATGCTTAAAATTGCATGATGAGCATCGCAGTTTCTATTTGATATACTTAAGTTCTATCATACAGATAAACATAATAATAAATAAAGTTTATTTATAGTTTCTAAATATTTTAAATCAATATTTTGTCAATAAATCGACATGTTTGTCATCTATTTTAGAGACACATTTTCAAACTTACTAAAGAAATTTTGTTTAGTTTGAATTCATATGTTTTGAGACTAAAGTATATAAATAATTACCGATAACCTTGTTGCACTCTGCATTACATAAATCATGTGATTACTGTATTATTATGTTTTTTGTATCTTGTTTTTGTATAAATTCAAAATATATATAAATATATTGAAATCGATGTTTCTTTATTTCTAGGTCAAAGTGTTCCAGGAAAAGCACTACACCGAAAACTTTGTGCAATGCATTTTGGATTCCAATGGTAGCTCCATCGGTGGCTCCACATTAGTGGTCGGTGGTGATGGTCGTTTCTTCTGTAAGGAGGCCACTGACATCATCATCAAGATTTCCGCTGCAAATGGTGTCTCACGTCTGCTGGTCGGACAGAACGGCATTCTGTCGACGCCGGCCGTCTCTAGTTTGATTCGTCACAATTCAGCTTTGGGTGGAATCGTTTTGACCGCTTCGCACAATCCCGGTGGTCCTGAGAATGATTTTGGGATTAAGTTCAATTGCGAGAACGGTGGTCCAGCACCGGATCAGGTCACTGACAAGATTCATCAGCTGTCCACCGGCATTGCCGAGTACAAAATCGTCGAGGGCTTGCAGATTGATATCTCTGCGATCGGTGTGAATCATTACACGGTAAACGAGAAGCCTTTCACCGTGGAAATCGTTGATTCAGTCGAGAATTACGTTACACTGATGAAGGAAATCTTTGATTTCGAGAATCTGCGATTCTTTGTGACCGGAAACAGTGCAACCGGCAAACCGATAAACATGCGCATTGACGCGATGAATGGCGGTAAATTTAGTTAATTATTTTAATTAATTCCATATAATTTTAAATATTTATTTCAGTGACTGGCTCGTACGTAAACGAGATCTTTGTGAACTGTCTGGGAGCGGCTCCAGAGAGTGTAGTGCGCACCATTCCATTGCAGGACTTCGGTGGTATTCATCCGGACCCCAATTTGACGTACGCAAAGGAGCTGGTCGATGCGGTGCGCGAGGGAGACTACGACATTGGTGCAGCCTTTGACGGTGATGGTGTAAGCATTCGCACAATGCTAAATTTTGAGAAAAACGAATTTAATCTGATCTGTTATGATTTTACAGGATCGTAACATGATCATCGGCGAGAAGGCATTTTTTGTGACGCCCAGCGACTCTTTGGCCGTCATTGCTCACTATCTCGAGTGCATTCCGTACTTTAAGAAGAACGGAATCCAAGGATTCGCGCGCAGTATGCCGACCGCTTCGGCTGTGGACAGGTGAGATTTTTTGAAAGTAAAAGACAAGCAAATGGTATAATTGGTTGTGTTTGTGTATTTTAGAGTTGCCGAGAAACAAGGACGTGAGATCTTTGAGGTGCCGACCGGTTGGAAGTACTTTGGAAACCTTATGGACGCTGGCCGTTTGTGTCTCTGCGGTGAAGAGAGTTTCGGGTAAATAATCTTAAATGTATATTTTTTTGTTTGGCTTGATTTGCGAGTGTAATTGATTTCACGTGGAATGGAGCGAGGAAGCGTTAGTCGAAAATGGTGAAAATGAATGCATTATGCAATGAAATCTAAATAGACTATATTTCGATAATGTCTTTACTACATAGTCACGGTTAAATATTCCAGGGATCCGACCCTCATTAAATTACAGTTTACAGCCAACATGCAATTTTCAGTTCCTATGAATTCTCCAGAGAATGAGAGAATTAAGAATTGACCTCTATTATCTAAAATGTTACCTAATGTGTACTATTTTATTGATAAATTTATGTTTGAAATATAACAACAGAATTTGACCAGAACCCAGTCCAAGAAATGTCTGAGAAAGATTTAAAAAAAAACAATTGGCAAACGGTTCTAAAATTACGTAAATACCACCTTTACCCAACGATCCAACAAATACATCCTTAAATGCATTGTGCTTTTACTTCCTGAGTTCCCGGAAATAAAATAAATTTTGGAAATAGGACTGTAGCATTTATTCATATAATTGTGTTATTAAAACCGAAAAGACTAAAATTTATGAACAATATAAAATTTGGAAAGATTATGTTTATTAACTTATCTACTCCCCTCTCCTCAATTTTGGCACCTCATGCAAACTTTCAAATGACATCCGTTTCTCTACTGTCTAATATATCACAGTTCTAAAAAAACTAACAAATTCCTCTCTTTTAATAGCACTGGATCCAATCACATTCGCGAGAAGGATGGTATTTGGGCCGTGCTGGCTTGGTTGTCGGTTATGCAGCACACCGGCAAGGGCATCGAGGAAATTTTAAAGGAACACTGGAGCATCTATGGACGCAACTATTTCACAAGGTATTATCACTAGAATTTATAAATTTGACAGACAAAATAAATTAATTCCCTTTGATGCATTTAGATACGATTACGAAGAATGCGCCCTGGAACCTTGCAACCAGATGATCAGTGCACTCGAGAAGACCATTGTTGATCCGTCGTTTGTGGGCAAAGAGTTCACATCCGGGGGCAAAACATACAAGGTCAAGCTGGCCGACAACTTTAGCTACGTTGACCCGGTGGACAAGTCCGTGTCGACCAAGCAGGTACGAGGATTATGGAGATGTGAATTTAGGATGTTTTTTTATTTTTTCTTTTGCTTTAATTAGGGACTCCGCATTGTGTTCGAGGATGGCAGTCGCATTGTCATTCGTCTGAGTGGAACCGGTAGTTCCGGTGCTACAGTCAGGTAAACGAAAGATATACCTATAATATTTTTTTATTTTTAATAATGCTCTGTTTTCTTTACTTTCTAGATTGTACATCGACTCGTACGAGAGCGAAAATGTACTCGGACAGGCCAGCGTTATGCTTGAGCCACTGATTCAGATCGCTCTGCAGATCTCGCAGTTGCCCAAGTACACCGGCCGCAATGCACCCACTGTTATTACATAAGCGCACATTATTCTCAAACGAAAATCGCACGTTTGACTTCAACGCAAAGAAGTTTCAAAAGTGCGTGTGTATCATGCCGTTTTGTTACTAAATTGTTTTATATTATTGTTATTTCATTAAAGACTTTATTTCAAGATGCAAAATTTGGCGTTCGTATGTTGGGTCACAAATGCAAGTATATAAATTAAATCTCAGTAAATATATAACGCAAACACATAGTCATAAATAAATATACGGAGGCGAACGTACGCCTTCTTGGCACGGACGCACGAAATTCGCAGGCGAAGTGCAGTGTATATGCATTTCTCGTTTGTCATTAACATTTTTCTGCGAACAACATTTCACCAGAACCATGCCACTTTATCAAGTCGAATCCATTTACAAACATGCATGCAAAATATACTAGTAGTACATCTATCATAAAGATGCACAACAAATTGTGGCTGAGCGAGTTAATTGTTCTTTAATATATGTACCAACTACCAAGAAACATGTGTGTGTATCTGTATATGTATGTGTGTACCTACACGATGCCATATAGTTAATTTTAAGCCACCACCACACAGCACAATGTGACAAACTATATTCGAGGACACCGCGACGAGCGATTGAACAAATTCACATGTGTTTCTTGACGCTTTTTTATGTATTCACTGTATTGGTGCTGAGTGCATGCCTGCGTGTGTGTGTGTGTGTTTGGACCTGCAATATATTATATATGTTATGTTTATCTTAGGAGTAAAATATAAAGAATGAAGAAAAACCGCTCTAGGTGGTGTAAAAATAAGACACATGCATCGCTTGCAGTATATATATATACTATACATATTTACTAGAAGTATATAGTTTTTTCTGCAGAGGTAGTAATATTTATAATACGAGAATGAACTCGCAAGTCAGGAGAGTCCTTAGCAGTGGTCCCTGCATTTTAGTTTCAGTATGTGTAGTTTTAGTGCGTGCTGTTTTTTTCCTTCTGTGTGATCGCGAGTGATTTACTTGGGCGACAGTGAACGCACGCGCAGTTATGCTGAATGATGAATGGCCTGGGAGTGCACAGATGCGCGAAGGAGCACATCACACACACACATTCACTTTTTGTCTTAAAACATACCAACAAGACGCATTCATTTGCGGATGGCACGACGGTTTCGCGATGAAATTGACAACGTCATTACGGATTTCAAAAAAGGCGTTTTATTAATTAGAATATATTTTGTGTTAGTGGTATATAATATAATATATATAGTATTTAAAGAAGACCATGAAAGAAACAAATTGTATTTCGATTAAATTCTTAGAAAACAATATGTTTAGATATACCACCGATTAGGTTTCCCTTAAGATAATATGGAACTGCGAAGATGGTTTCAAATCAGTCGAATGATGAGTATACAAACGAACATAATTTTTTAATAAAACAACTAATGATCTCTCAAAAGTGTCCAGAGGTTCAATTCCTATACATATTTTGCTTGGTATTCTCACATCTGTAAAACCAAAAATTATATCCTCGTTTTCCCAGACAAAATATATAAAATATAGCAAATATGTTAAAACAAACCTTTCCGGTAATCTCCTCAATCACCGTTCTAAAGTTATAGGAAAATCCATTCAGATAAGAAAGCTTTAAAAACCAAAAATCAAATGCATCTCTAAGGATGCAAGCGGTAATATCTCTCCTGTGAACTTTTCACTCTTTCCTATTTACATATAACTAAGTAATTAGTATTCCAGTGAAATTTAAAAGCCGCCGGCAAAGCAGCTGGGGCAGACAATTTACTGATAGAAGTCGTCAAAGCGGATCCGTCACTTTCAACAGAGATTATCGTCTCTGCTTCCTATGTTTAAGCATGCATGCAGCATTACAGTCATATACAGATTCATATAAAACTGAAATCATCATTCAAATGCCCAATGCTGACCTTAGTATAAAAATATCCTGTAAAATATTATTCTCTCGAGTCCGTACATCTTTAAAGAAATGGAAACCTTAGATGCAAGCAAAGTCTCGGATAGGATATATTTGTGCAAAGCTAACATTGCTATTTTATAATAACCGCGAAACAGATCCCCGAAGTATCGGTATTTAGTCGACTTTGAGAAAACCCCTCTGGGTACCTTTCAAAATGGAGTTGAAAAAAGGAGTTGTCTTTAGTGGGCAGGTCACCTGCGCCAAGAGTGTGTTTGAGCACGAAATGGAAATATGATACCGTTTTTATTGTCCCGAAACCAATTTTTATAATGAGCTGAAGATGAAAATGATACTAAAATGAAATCTCGCCAGTCAAAGCTCTGGCACTCTCGAGCAGAATAAATACAATCAACAAAAAAAGTTTTTAAAAAATGATATGTAAAATCAATGCTAAAGCCTTTGGGAACGAGATTAAGGGGTAAAGTCTTTGGTATCCACTGCAGACTAAAACAACACCCATACAGGATGCGGTTACAGATCGAACTCTGTTTAATTTCCGGAATCCTAATTGGACACTGCAATAAAAATAAGTACCTGCATAGGTTGGACTTCATCTAGAATTCTCAGGCGTCCCGGAAAACCGTAATTGTCCCGGATTTGGACGATTTGTCTCGGTGTCCCAAGAAGGTCTTCATGCACAGAATTTTGCCGGTTTCAATCAAATCAATATAATTTAATTATAGCAAATGGACTGAAATTTTCCATATATATCTTTTATGTGGTGAAGAATAATGTGGCTAATATTTGATTTGATATTAGATTTATGAATTAATTTTGAATGTATACAACATTTCAATTTCTAACAAAAAAAGTTGGGTTATCAAAAATAGTCACAAAAATCCAATATTTGTTTTTTTTATAGTTTTTTATTATTATTTGCATTTTACAACAATGAACATTGAACATCCAAAAGATACATTAAAAAAAAACTAAACTAAAAAAATAGAAATATTTTTAAATTATTGTTTTTTTTATACCATAACAAAAAAACAAGAATTTCAAATTTTTTCTATTTTTTATGATGTATAGATATAATTTTCATCATTTTACATAGATCAAACTACAATTACCTAATTAAGAAACAAAAATACAAATTTAAATATATTTTATTTTATGTATGGTCCCGGATTTGATTGGAAGAAATCTAGAGTCAAAACTGTAGCTCATGAATCAACCGATTATTTTTTTGACGAATGCAATTTTTGACTAATCAAACTGAGATAAAAATATTTTATTCCCACCCGATTTACAGTATTGAGTAGCATCGGATAATTCAAAATTATTAATTTTCTTTTTTATGTAGATTTCATTAGCTTTCACATAAAAAGGAAATGAAGATAATTTTTAATATAGAAATCAGGATATGACTCGTAAAAATTAGGTTTTAACTTGAAAATACAGACTTTAATAAATCTTCAGTTTTATGGCGGCATGTAATATAACCCATCATATTTTCAGTATACAACACAAATTATTCTTTTATCAAAAACACATATCAAAAAAGATAGAAGAGATTTTTGGAGATTTTTACAGAATCACATTTCAGATGATAGCCAGGAAAAAACGACTAACGTGATTAGCATCGTAAGCAGGACATTCTCAGTCTACTTATTTGGTCTTCATAAGTTTTTTTTAATGAAACTTTGTTAATTTCATTTATATAATTCCATTGAAGATTTTCTTTTAAAACAAAGCCTAATAGATAGAAGAGGTTTTAGAAAAAAACAACAACATCGGGGTCGTGAGAAGCAGAGATATTCACTAGTCTTTCCTTTGGAATATTTTTTGGGGTGGTAACAAGAAGAAGTTTACTACCAAGCGTTATTGATAGCTTGTTTGTAACTGCTTTGCAGCGTCAGATAAAAAACATTCAATAATTACGCCACAAATCGAAGAAGAACGTAAATTGTTAATCGGGATGATAACTAAATATATATATTCTTAGATATAATTTTTGTATTTTTTGAAATTTTTGAGGTATACTTTTAGGTTTATCAATGTAGTACAGCACCGGGTTTGACTTGACGACGTTAGCAAACGTTAATCATCAACCCGATATACAAATAACGGTAAAACTAAAACCAAAGTGTTTTTTTCTATGTATTTTTGACTACAAAAATTATTAATCGTTACGTTAAGATTAAGACATTTTTCATTGGAAAAACAATTTTGAGTGGTTATATATTATAATATATTATATATATATTGTATATTATAAATTGAACGAATTTTTAAACAAAATATATTTTTTTTGATGTTGTGTTTTAATTATAATACTTGAATTAAAATATACTAAATGTACTGCATTTCTAAAAATAACCCGGACAGGAAATGGAAAGAACGGTGTTTATAAATCGGTATTTACCTGTAGCAGTAACGTAATAAAAAACTAAACAAGTATAACGTTACACATTTTTTCTGTTTCCAGCACTAATTATTAGTACTTATCAACAATATTCAACGTAATATATTGAGTACAATGCATTGGCGGATTCCCACAAAAATTGAATCAATTAGAAATATTACATGAAACCAACTTCTTCGAATAGTGTTATGGCTATATCAATAACTTCAAGTTCCGACGACTGTACCCGGTCCGAATCTCCTTAGCACTCTGATTTTGTACATATTTAATATTTCCTCTCAATAGAAATTTAAATAATAAAAAAAGATTGCTCTCAAATAAAGGTTAATTCCAAGAAAAAATAAGCTATAAGGCTAAAGGTAATAAGAGAATTATTCAGGGAGAAGTAGAATAGAAGCTGAATAATCCCATTGTAGACGGAATATTCAGTCCGAGCAGTTATTTATTTATTCGTTATGGTCTGAACTAAATAAAATCTTATTAAACCTTTAATCAAGTTCAGCTTATTCAGGTTATTTAACATAATAAGGACCTGAATAACAAAAAACTGCCACTGAGGAGTTTTTTTAGGTTCTTTGGTGAAATACACACAAACGTTCGCATCTTTTTACAGAAATAACAATTTATTTATTCCCGAATTTTGATATCCAGAACTTTGAAAACGAAGAATTTTTTAGAACATAATTATAAAAAAACACCATTTTTTAAAAACAAATTTATATTCTTAAAACATATTCTGGATCCGCCTATTGTACAATTCCAACAAACAATTTTACTTTAAGAATGTAAAATTTAAGATTTTTAGAGTTTGTACCTTAATATTGCTTCTAACGAACTTGCAGGTTCGAAGAGCTGTTCTTTAATTATGCTTCGAAAGCACCTGCAAGTTTCACATTTCGTGGGTTGGTAGCTTTTTGCGACTTCGGGGTAAAGCCTCGCAAATGCTTTTGATACGAAGAAACTAACACAAAGGAACTACTCCAAAAAGGTAACTTATAAGCACAAGAGACCCGCTTTAAATAACTCTTCAAATCACTCTCCAGTTTTAAATGCAATATATTCAAAAGTGAATAAAAATACAAGACCAATAACTTTGTGCAATAAGAACACTGATTGGAACGTTTTTCGATACAACAACACATAAAATATATCTTTAAAAACTCCTTCAGAGCTCGATAGTGCAGTGCAACAGTTCCGTGAAAATATTCAAAAGGTAGCTTGGCAAGCAACTCCTTCAAAACAAGACATTCTCAAAGGTATAAAAGGCAAAATTGCTGAAAAAAGACAGTTACGAAAAAATTAGCAGACTATTAGATCTCCAAATGATAAACGTGTAAGTACATCGAGCTACAAAGGACTTAAAAGTTATGCTGAATTCTGCTAAAAACCAATCAATACAGGACTACTTAGAAATATTGATACCAACTGAAGCTACTGACTACTCTCTGTGGAAAGCAACAAAAAAACTGAAACAGCCGCAACAGTACATGCAGTCCTTACGCAACTCCATCAGCAGCGCGAATTGGGTGAGAAATGATCGAGTAAGCGGAAATATTTGCAAAAAAAACACATTTAAAACATTTCCTTCGAAAAACAACCAGATCGACGATGAGAATATTAGTCAATTCCTATAGAAGAACCATTTCAGTTAAACCAACCAATACGACTTTTTAAACAAAAAAACCCTGGATTTGAACTTAAAACGGGAAAAATTCTGAAAGAATTGCCCGAAATAGGTTTGAAGTTCATCACACTATTATTTAACTCAATTTTACGATTACAATACTTTATACTTCCCCAATCAATGGAAGGATGCACAGATAAATGAAAATGAAAATGAAATACAGTCATACAGACCAGTCAGCCTATTACCAATAATGTCAAAACTCTTCGAAAAAATATTATTCGCCAGATTGAAGCCAATATTAATACGTAAGCAGCTCATCTCTATGCACCAGTTCGGGTTTAGACTTTAGAGATCAACATTCTACAAATAAACAAATTCTTGTTGAAATTATTAACAGTGCCTTAGAAACAAAAAAATACTTCTCTGCAGCATTTCTGGAAGCATTTCTGGATATATATCAAGCTTTTGATAAAGTAGGGCACACCGGACTACTCTTTAAACTAAAATCAAACTTACCACCACATTTCTACACGATTCTAAAATCTTATCTGAAAAATAATCAATTTTATGTGAAAATTAAAGATTAAAAAACGAAATTGTTTTCAATAGAAGCGGGCTTACCACAAGGCAGCGTTTTGGGCCCGTTGCTTTACCTACTCTTTGCAGCAGATTTACCAACAAACACACACACACACAAACTGTAACATTTGCTGATGATATTTATGCTACACACAGAAGTCATCTGAACGAGCTAAAACAATGGCTGGACGAATCAAAATCAGTTCACGTTACTTTCACAAAAAAGCGAGAAACCTGTTCACCAGTTTTTCTAAATGGTCATCAATTATTCCAATCAAATGAAGCCTAATACCTTGGAATGCATCTGGATCGCCCGAAAAAAGCACAAGTTTTGACAAATTTTTGATTCTTTACTCTTTGCTTTTTATGTCAGTCGTACCTTTTTTCATTCAGTGATGTTAAAATTGTAAACAAAAATGAAAAAAAACATTTATTTTCTTTTTGATCCATGATCTGCCAGCAGCAGGAGCCCGGAGAAAGCCTGTCAAATGCCTGGCGTTCGACAGCTTTTCTACAATTTCGTAGAGCATTCAAAAACGTCGATCGCCTGACGTTCGCCTCGCCTGTCAGCAATCTCAATCTGGCGTTTGGATGACTCCAGAAAGTGTCATTTCCGATGGGAATAAAACTTTACTAGTGTTAAAATACAATATTATGTATATAGTTTTTTATAAAAAAAAATATATATTTTATATAAAATTTAAAACAAAGACATTTTTTGTTATTATTTGTGGTTCTTATGACTGTTGCCCTTTTCGGAACGAAATTTCATTGTTTTCTTTACAGATACCAATATTTAAAAAAGGATAATCGGCAAGTTGAAAACCTTACAATATTGCTGTCGAATTGCAGTTAAAAACACAATATTTTGAAGAGCAAGTTGAGAGCCGGTTGAAAACATCTAGTTCTGCTAAACTTCTAGTGAAAAAAACGATTTTCAACTTGCTGTTCAACTTGGCAAGATTGTCTCAACGGGCGGTTGGTTTCAACCTGCCGGTTAGCTTCAACTTGTGAAAGTGAAGAAAACGGCCCTTAGCTCACCCAAACGAACTAGCAGTGATTTTTTTACATATAGAAAATGGCACTAGAAGGCTGAAAAGGTTCAAGCCTGCAGACCTAGTTGACAGATATAAAAATTTTAAAATTTATTAATTTAATAATAATATTATGTGTCGTGTAGGAATTTAACCTAACACAAAAAAAATAATAATAAGAATTTACTATGGAATTACCTCGCAATAGCCTTCTGGAGGTAAAATTGTTCGATGGGATTGGCAGTTTTGGCCAATCGTTAGTCCTTTTACGTAAATCAACGCTTACATACAAAAGCATTTCATATATGAATTTCATATGCACACAAAAAGAAAATGCATCGCAACGCAATGCACGGAACCTTATATTGCTTATATACATCGAATTGCGTGCGCGCAGTTTATTTAGAAATTTGGCACGTGCCGCAGATTGCTTGCTCAAGATGCACGCGATTTTTCTCGTGGTCCATGCATGCGCACGCGCCAAATTAATTAGTCGCACACATAAAGAGTAAACAAGAGAAACTCAAACACTACTTGCTATTTAATAATATTTTTGAGCGAGAGTATATTTGTGTGCGTGTGATTGTATACAAAATTACAAATACATAACTAAAACCTTATTTTTTATTTAGACTGGGTGTAAGAAAAGCAGGTGATGAACACTCGTGCGAATTGCTATTCAAAAACACCTGCCTATCGTGCATTCGCACATTCTCATCAGTGCATTTTCAGGGCAAAGTTTGTCTTTAAAATCAGTACACAAAATGGCGCTTACATCCGTATATACTTTATTGGCAGTGGTTATACTCTGGTAATGAACAGGACACCTGTGTGTTGTACGAAATGCACGGGAGCAAACTGATTTTTGATGGTGCCGTCGGTATGGGTAAATTCGACTGACATACATTCCGAGGCAGTAATATTATTGATACACGAATTTTACTGTCATTATTTCAGGGCTTTAAAAAATGAACCTCAACATACACTTAAATACTATATACTATTAAAACGGTGACTGGCTTTAGACAATCTAAAGTGGTTTGTTTCAAAGAAAAATTCCAGGGAAACTGGTAAACCCAATATGCCTCTATGTATCAATTTTTTAGCCTCCACCGAGGTCTTTACCTAAAACAAAGACGAACATCAAGTATAGTCCGTCGCCTTCTAATAAGCTGTTCATAAACATTAAGCCATACATACACAATAATAACACACAAATCGACAAACATGTAGTTGCGCTGTATTTATTATTGAGCTACACGCTTTCGCGACTTTATTATAGCGAGGCAAGCACGCGCGCTCACGCCATTGCACTACGCGAGGGGAGGTTATTTTTGTCCCAAACTCGTCGAGGCCGCGCCGTTGTTTTAAGGCGCATACACACACACACACATAGCTAAATATATATATATATATATATACTGTGTACTTGTACGGCCATACTCATTATTCTTATTTACACCATAAGAAAAAATAAAACGAAAAATTTAAATATACGAGTTTAGTACTTGTGTTTTAAGATTCTCTACATATAATATAATATATGTATTTAACTATGCATGCGCGCGCGCTCGTTTGAATCTACTTACTATACGCGTGAACAGCAAGGCGCGTGCGCGATGAGGGGATCTGCACG
>JAAAKO020009678.1:0-18188 GCA_010015015.2 Bolitophila cinerea | reverse complement strand
GTCGAAGCTTTTCTGCGGTGGATGCTGGCTGCTTTGGACTTGGATTCTAGCTCTGAACTTCATTTTAACTAAATAATAATCAGAGTCTATGTTAGGTCCGCGGTTGGCCATCTATTAACACGTGGTCAATCTGGTTTGATACTCTTCCATCAGGAAATATCCAAGTAGCTTTATGGATATCTTTATGGGGAAAATATGAACCACTAACAATCATGTTTTTAGACATAGCTAAATCGACCAAGCGGCACCCATTTCGCTTGAAGTCTCATAAAGGCTGTGTTGACCAACTGTTGGCTTGTACATGACCTATTTACCAACTTTGGCATTAAAATCACCGAGAACAATTTTAATGTCTCTGGATATTTTTTCTGTAATTTAATTTTCATTTTTATGAGACCGTCAAAATTTTTAACTAAACAAAACAAATCAGGTCATTGGCCCCGTTAGCTCGATAATATTTTTTATTACTTTAAAAGCCATCCTAAAACATTTTTTTGCTCACCACTTCATATACTACGTACATTTACATACATTTTAAAAATACACACATGCCCATCATTGCACAATACACATGCACTTACACACACACTCACACATACACTATATATCGATATACACAAATTGATGAGTGCAGTTAATTATAAATATGAGCACAAAATTGTCTAACGAACAACATATACAATGTTATTATTTTTTTCATTCGTTTAGACTTTAGTGCATATACAATATTACATATTCTATTATATCGTTAAAAATGCGCGAATTCCTTCACGTCCACCACCGCCTTAGTCCGCCGAGCGTTTGTACCGTGCGCGTCTTGGTATATACACGAGAGAACCAGACACCTTGCAATCGTAAAAGGTAATCGTTATATTCTTAGAGAGTACACTCTGTGTTGTGATAGCATACGTGTATTATATATAATATATGTATATATATAATACTGAGCAGTGAGTACGGCTGATGCGTGCATAAGTGCGCTTGGTGCATATATGCGCACACAAGGCGTAAAAGGCTACGCTTGCGCAAGATGCGTTATTGCGCCTGAGTTCGCGTATGGCTAATAGTACTACACATATAGTATTATATACACATACAATTTATACATACACATTTTGTATACGTATATTAATTTAAAATGCGCGCACGTCGGCATTCGGTCACACTCAACGAATACTATGCACAATATTTGCTTGAATTATACTGTAACTTATTATTAAAAAAACAGTTCGAGAAATAACTACTCAATTACTTTAAAGATTAAAAAATGATCATGATCCTTCCCACCACTAAAAATAAAGCAAACAAGTCATACGACAGATAAAAAATATATAAAATTACCCGGGAGAAACCATTAATTTACAATCTGACACTTTCTACGTTTCATGATCTATGCTTCATGTGGTACAATGGAACACAATGCTCGCAAAGAACAATAATTGCAGTTGTTGTTTCTTTCACAATTCAAGAAACTATATTATTATTTGATTTGTGCACTATATGATTATTTCCTGGTATAGAGATATTTCCACACAAAACAAACTTAACTTCTTTAAAAAAGAAACTATACAATAACAGTTTGTTATTATTCTGTAAGTATCAGATAAGCGAAAAAGTACTGCGCGTGCGCCATGTGTTTAGGTATTTTAGTTTATATATTAGGTAGATATATACATAGATTTACAGACTCAACGTTTTTCCTATTCGTTTGTCGAGAGTTCGAGTGCACGATTTGTGTCTCATGCTAGAATTAAATATATACTAAACATTTCTATGTATTATGTATATATATATATATTATGCAGAGATTCACAAACGAAACGATGTGACACGAATGACACACATTTTTGCATTGCGTCGACGCGACACGGCGCGGATTCCTTATCTCGTTGAGCAAAAGGAACACAATACGCGAAGATTTGCACGCTCACGAGTAATACAGCACCCGCCGGCGCCTGCGCTGCTGCTCTTCCTCAGACTTGGACGCATTACAATGCTCAACAATGTTTTTGTGTTTGTGTTGGCAAAAGTTCAAACCAACTTTTAAGATTGGTTTGACCTTTTCATATAATATGTACAGCTATTCAGAGTTTGTCTGTGAATTCTGATGGCATATCTTGTATAGTACTAGAAATAGGTACTGTAAAATTCTATACGGTACAGACGCTTTTATTTGGAGACGCACTTATTTTTTATGTATACATAACATGTATTGTGTGAAGAGGTCACACTGATATAATTGGTTCAGTATAGTTGTGGTTAGAACGACCTGTGGCACGAAAGTCATAGAAGCTATTATTTACTTTTTGTATTTCCAAATAAATATACCAATAGAGGATGGATTCCATAAATTCGTTAGTTTGGACTGTCATGACTCATAATATATAAGTCATATTTTTATTATAAAATGACATAATTATAATTTTTTTATTTAAATTAAATTTATTGTTAACTTGTATAACAAGTTACTTAAAAAATGTCGATCTTAAAAAAAAAGTCACAGTTTTTATTATAAAAGATATTTTATTTTATTTTTTATAACTTTTATCATGCAACAACTATTTGTTTGTGCATTTGTGTTGTATTTAATTTAGAAGTCATTTAATGTAAATAACACAATCAAAGAAACATAAATGCAAAAATATTTATTCTTTATTTGAAATAATAAAAAATATTAAAATATATTTTTTATATTTAAATTCAAGTTACTTGGAGTTTTGTTAAACAGTTTCGTTTATATATTTTTTTAAAGAACCGTTTATTTATTTTATTTTCTTAAAAACATAAGATAAATCGCTCTCCAAAAAAATATACGCTCCGTTTTTTTAGGTGCATAATTACATAATTATGAGAACATTTTCATTGGTGGTATATTTTCAATTATTTGATCAAAAATACTGAATTTTATATAGACAAAATTAAATTTGATGCCTTTTAAGCTGCAATCTGGAGCATTTTAGCATAAGCGGCAAATTAACAATGATTCGACCAATCTTGGTATGCTTTTGTAAGGGATGGAAAATGGAATTGAGAGAGAGAGAGAAAAAAAGTTGTGGTAACGATCATGAATAATATATTTTATTAATTATAAAAGGTAAAGGTAAAAATGTATCAATAAAAAATATTTTTTTCACATGTTTGAGGGCGTAAAGTTTAACCTGATTTAGCCTGATTTTGTATTACTTCTATATTATATTATATTGTTTTATTATATATTTAGTTTAATTATTGTATTATTTCATGTATTATTGTTATACAATTATATGTATATTTATAACTTTATTATTGTACAAAGAAATGATTAAATAAAAATAGTCAGTTGGGTAAAACCGTTGACGGCACTAAAAAAAATTATATGCAAAGTCCAAAAACAAAATGCAATCTATACTTTTTGTGGTTATACCATAAAAAACAGCGATATGGATAAGTTTTCGGTTTTTTTCTGACCAATTTATCATACATATATTTCTTTAACAAGAAATTGTTCATTTATAAATTTATTATTATAAAACTTATTATAATATTTATTTTTTTAAATTCAAGTTTCTTTTAGATTCGTTGAACAATTTTATCTTTTTTTTAAAGAACCGTTCATTTATGTGTTTACGTTTTTTTACATTTTATATTTCTTGGGATTTACAGAAAAACACGAGTTTTAAATAAGAAATGGTGAGCAGAAAAGATTTATCTTTCATAATTCGATATGATATATAAAATATATATATAAAAAAATATATAATTAAAAATACGATGACAAAATGACTAAAATAATAATAAATTTTAATAAAAAATAATAATCTTTATCATAATAGCAATAAAAGAATACAAAAAAGTTTATAAATTGTATATTTAAATATTTTTTTATCATAAGTCAGTTTTTAATACAATTTCAGCATTGCCTCTGCCTATTACAGTAGCATATTAAATATTCATTCGGAACATAAACTAAGAACTAACTTATTCTTATCAAAATCCATACATAAGTGTTTTGCTCGCGTAACGCTCTATTGGACTATAATCTTGTTTTGGTGATGCGGTGAGCAGTACATGAACTTATTATTTTATTATAAATAATATCAATTTCAAAAAATATATAAAAGATTTTTGTATTTTTTGAATCTATTATGAAAGTAATAAAATATGTATTACTTTTTTCGTTTAGTGTTTTAAGATTAAAACTGGAGCATTTTAGCATAAGCGGCACATTAACGATGATCTGACCAATCTTGTAAACCTGGTAAATAATAATAACGTATCTGTGTTGTGGTAACGATCATGACCCAGCTAGGTT
This sequence comes from Bolitophila cinerea, assembly GCA_010015015.2. Lineage (NCBI taxonomy): Eukaryota > Metazoa > Arthropoda > Insecta > Diptera > Mycetophilidae > Bolitophila > Bolitophila cinerea. The sequence goes on along the minus strand of JAAAKO020009678.1, from coordinate 13,897 downwards.
CATTAAGAAAGAAGAATATTTTTTATACATAAATAAGAAAAAAAAAACATAAACCAATTTTGTTCCACTGGTTTTGGTTGCTTCTGCAAATTTTTACACCAGGTGTATGACTTTTTTTGTGAGGAATATTAGTAGCAACAATAGTTTTGTATAGTTTTCCAATTATATGAGGGAGGGGTAAAAATGTACATAAGTAAAAAATATTTTTTCTTCCGTTTGAGGGCGTAAAGTTTAGTTTTGCAAAACGCCTAAAAATGACATAAACAAAAATTGTTTATCAAATCTATTATTTTTTAGAGATGTGTAAAATCCCCTAAGTTGAACAAAATACTTTTTGTTTTCCGTTTTTTTATTAAACATATTTTTCTTTTACAGGAATGCCTAAGTTGTTCCATTTATACCTGCTTAATACGTATATAATTATAAATAAATCTATTCAAATATATAAAGTTTATAAATTACACATAATAATGCATTCGCTGATGTTTTTTAAATTAAAATTAAAAACCAACAATTTAAAATTAAATAAATAAAAGCATTCCGTTTAATTTTCATCTGTAAAACATTAGCGATAAAAAACATCCTAACAAGACTCGTTTACGTCCCCAAAGCCAAACAGACACTATCTTGATTGATAAATGAACTAACTTCTTAAGCCTAAGAACAAACAAACGTCAGATATACACAATACACATTGCGCTGAGATACCAATATACAAAACAACTATAACAACAACACACTTACACAAATTCTCACGCATAAGCTGCGCAAGCGCAACAGAGCACGTGTAAATAACTTAAATATAAATGTACGTACGCGCATACTCACTCATTGCAACCCTTTAATATAAAATACTTATATATGTGTATACTAGGGGTGCGGTATAACGCGCACAGCGATTTAGATGATAATCTACTGCTAAATCCTACTAGTGTCGTTCACATAATTTACGATTTATTCTATTTACCAATATTTGTGTTAGGTTTTGTTCACAAACATGGTCACGCATAAATTGTAATAGTATATATAGAGAATCTTAAAGATATATATATACAGAATATATAATACGTCTCGCACACAACGGCGCAGCGCATTTAATAGGGTTTGCATAATATGTGCTATATGCTATACTACGTGAACAATATGACGTATTTTATAGTATGCACACAATATACTAGTTCATTTATAATAACGACGATCGTAATCGCATCGCGTAATGACACCTATAGTAAAACGGGTATTGTTTGGCCGAATAAATATATCGTTAATACTTTATTGCACAATGCACATTTACAAATACACACACAACGACGAAGAATAAGAATATTTAATAGACGTTGCATTTGGGGCAAGGACGAGTTCCTGAGCATATCCTTCGATTTGATCATATATATTAAGTGCTTGTTCTTTCATATCGTCATATACAATATTATATACTATATAATAATCGGGTGCAGAGCGTATTCGGAGCGCCAGCAATGCAATCCGTGTTTGGAAGGGTGGTTTTACGTTGCAATTGTTATAACTACTCACAATGGAAATACTGCATCGATATTTGCAATTGGACATTATATAGTTTGAGAATGAAGGGTGCAAATGATGCTTTTCTACAAATGATCCTTTAAATTCAGGTCCGATAATAATCATTAAGAATACTTTTAGTTTCCCACAATATACATTCTTGAAATGTTTATTATTATTATTATTTATCTAAGAAATGTTGACGGTTTTTCATTATTATGTTTACGTTTGTCAACATTAATTCCTTTTATGTTCAAATATGACTAGGGCACCATTTCTAAACCTAATAAAAATATTGTCAATTTTAAGCGGGTCAACATTTAGAACGCACAATTTATAAGCACGCCCAAGCAACAATTTAGGTTTAAAATTCGGAAAAAATAACCGTCACGGTTAAAAAATAGTTAAACGCAAAAAATAGTTGAATTAAGGAAATATTTTAATTTTTTTATATTTTTATTTTTATTTTTATACAGTTCATATTGAGTGAATTTGTTATACATATAAACCCAAAATCAACCAAATAATTTCAGTATTAAAATTAAAATTAAAATTAAATAGAATAAAGATGAAATTCGGTTTAACAAATAACGAAAATAATCTGAACCAAACATATTATTTATATTATTTCTATCGTCAATACTAAGATAATGTCATTATGTTATTTATTATGTTCAACTGAACAGAACGAAAAAATTAACTAAAAATGTAATTTCTGCTGTTTTACTTCAATTTATAACTGAGTCATCTGACCACACACACATTCAGTGCAGTTTTTTCAAAAATTTTACTGTTTCTGATCGTCAGGTTTATTTTTAGTATATTTTTTACCCAAATTTAACTCAGTGCATAGTTTTTTTTTCAATTTTGACTGGCTAAGAGCGGCAGAGTTAAAGAACATGGTTTACTCAAATTTAAATGAATCATCGGTACAGTACTATCGGTTTTACTCAATTTTGTAAAAGTAACAAGTTTTTGGTTTCCTCTATTTTATCCCACAGAGCGGCAGGATATTTTTTAGTTTTGGTATATTTGTATACCGAAATTTAACTGAGTTTCCACCACAGAGTACGCCCATTGAAATTTGTTTCTCAACTTTTTTCTGTTTCAGAGCGACAGGGTCATTTATGGAAGGTTTTTTACTTAAATTTAACTGAGTCTTCAGGACAATGTGCAACTTATAGAATTGTTTTTCCCCAAATTTATCTGAGTTCTCGGTACAATGTGCGTTCAGTTTTTTACACAATATGACATAACAAAGTAAGTTTACGTTATACATACCAGCGGAAGTTAAATATATGTTTCTGTTTTACCAAAATTCAAACAAATGAAATCCAGATCCAAAATAAAAAAGAAATACAAAAAAAAACATTTGAAAGATAAATTTCGATTTTTATTAGCGTTTCATTCCTTTTTCATTCCTTTTTAAATAAATATGTCGTGTAAACAATAAATACATATTTGTACATTTAATCTTGCATTATAATTTTTCATAATACATTCAACGCGGCCCTTAGAAATAATACTGAATATGGTATTTTCTTCACTGTATTTAAACTGAAGAAAATAAAATACAACATGGCCAACGAATCAAAGACATATGTTCAAACATTGGTAAATATTTAGTTTAAAAGAAAACTCAAAAGTCAAATATTTTTGTGGATAAACTTGATTGAACGGCACATTAGTTTCGAAGTAAAATATGGTTTGCAATGATTTATTTTCATAAGCAAAATTTGTAATTCAAGTTAAACATTACTACAGATTTATATTAGCCAATAATAATAATATACTTCTATTTTTTTGGTATTAAATTACCAAATTTAACTTAAATATTATTTAAGTACAAATTATTTGTTTTTTATAAGTATATACCTGAAATTTAATTCAGTGAAGGTTATTTTTTGTTAATGGAAAAAAACGGTAAATAAATATACGTAAATTAACTAAACAGTTTTACTGAAAAATATCATAGCTAAAGAGTTTATTTTTGGTGATTAATGTTACTGTAATTTCATTTTATTTCAAAACTGCTTTTTTGGTTTAACAATCGTTTAACAATAACCGAAAATACAGTGAAAAAAAGGTTAAAAACGGACAATTGTCCATACAAAATCTTTTTAGGTTGAATTAACCTTAAATTTACCAAAAATAAATACTGAGTTTTAACTGAATCATGAAATTGTTACTTGGGGCATGTACGTACTTTTAGTTTAAACATAGCTTATTCTTATCTCGTGCTTCTCATTTAAATCTACAACAATAAATCTTACATTTCATTCAATTTCGAATATGAGCGACCACAACTCATGTCTATATAGAAAATTAGAATAGTATAAAGAGGCGGGAGCATTTATAGGTGTATATATTATAATGCTGGTAAGTGAGTGTGTCTGTTTATTCTACTCTGCGTATATGTCCGGTCAGTCCAGTCTTGGATTTATCTTTTAGCACACATTATAATCTTAAATAGACGTCTTAGTCAGACGCCCTCCTTTGATCAGATAGCGCTGTTTTTTTTCTGTGTAATAACAACGGACCATATACGAAATAGGCGACTCATAAATTTAATTTTATGAAATTCGCGTGTGCGTGTAAATCAGTGTGTTATGCTTATGCTAAGATATTAGTATAGCTTCAATGTTTATAGTTGGTTTCCTCTATACGTCTATAAAATAGCCAAAAGCTTTTTAACAGCCAACACAAAAATAACATAAATATTAGCAAAATTATACGATAATCCTAAATAAGTTATTTTTAAATTGTTACATTCTTTGATTACCTATATATTATTACGTCTCACATCACCTGGACTAAGGTGTTAGATTATGCTTTTATATGTATATATAATATTTTTTTTTCAAATATTTTATGTAAGTGTGTAAAGGAGTAATGATATGGAAAATATTATGAAAGGCTTGTATACGAAACATGTTTTTGCTTCATTCGAGTCAAACCAACAAATTTGAAGTTGTACTGCACATGTAAATTTGGCTGCATTAAATACGTTTCTTGAGGATGTTAACCGTGACGAACAAAGTCTTAGGCATTGCATTGTATTTTTTATAATTTAATCTTTTGTAATGTTATTAATCTACCGTTAAAATTTAATTATTCAAGTTATCGGTCAACTATGTTAAAATTAAAACCCATTTGGAGGGGTGTTCAAACAGTTTATAATGTATCGTCTCAAGCAAAAAAGTGTATATGTGTTATGTTTCTTCTCGATTAGGTGACGATTACTTATTTAAGTCAACTCCAATGTTTCCAATTAAAATTGGCACATACAATTTTTAAAATAAGGGCGACAGAATTATAAAGAACTGGAAACAAAATAAAAATATGATCTCAGTTCTTCTGCTAATTGTGTTTTATTTTATTTGTTTGCTACTTAAATTTTAATTTTTTTCACGAAAGAGGTGATAGCTATTAAACTATTATATTATACTATATATATTAAACTATTGTCGTTGTTTTTTAATTTAATTTTATATTTTTCTGTTAACTGGTTTCATAATTGCCATGTTTTGTTTAGCCTTTTTTACTCTACATTTATTTTAAATATCATGAAAAAAAATCTAAAAACCATTACCTTTATTAGTTTATAAGTTCATATTTAGTATTTATTGGTTTGATTTATTTTTAATTAAACAAAATTTCCCTAATTTTCTAAAAATTGTATACTTTTTTTAAATTAAAAATAAATCAAACCAATAAATACTTAATATAAACTTATAAACTAATAAAGGTAATGGTTTTTAGTTTTTGTTCATGATATTTAAAAATATGTTAAAAGCAGATTGCAAAATTAATATAAAAACACATAATATTTTCATAGACTAGACTCAATATGTAATTTGTAATGGAAATTCGTTTATAAAAAAGTATAAATAAAATAAACCATAATCATTAATAAACAACACGCATCGCAATTGTTTTTTATGTATGAACATTGGACACTATGTGATGCGTTATAAAACAGCCCCAAAACAAAAGCAATATCTTTATTTTTAATAACAATCGATAAGCTCAATATACATATACAAATAAAAAACATACAAATACACACATATATATATATATATATATAAATAGATTTATATAATTTAAAACTACGTACGTATTACATATCAAAGGTGTGCGAAGAAAATCAAACATTCACGCAATCTCAATAAATAATATGCTACAGCAACAAATTATGTAAACAAAAGTTCGAAACATACACACACACTCAATCAAATGCACAGGTAAATTATAATTATAAATAGCACGTGAGTGAAACCTAAGACGTGACACTCTGAAAATCTGAGGTGTACAAATTATATATACACACATAACTTGACTGTATGTAATATATATCTGTATTTTTAAAGTGTGGTGAACAGAACAGTAGGTATTTATAATATCTGTATATAAGTATTGTATTGCGGAGAGCCAATATATTATGTGGGTGCAGTGCGCGCGCATGCTGCCCGGCAATGTTTATGTTTTACTATATAAAACGAAAAATAAATTATGATCACAGATCATTGATAGCAGTAGCGCCTACTAAAGAATATAATTTAAACCCTTTTGTAAGTGGCTGGATGAAATTGAAACGATGATATTTCATTTTGTTCAGAAAATTGGCTTATTAATAATACTAGCAATAAATCCCGATTGCAGTGTATAGTTGTGTCGCTGATGGCCATTAAATATTGCGTAAACACATAATATATAATGAATAAACACATCACAGCCAAAAGTGTATTTGAATTATATAAAAGTACAAATATCGACTCTGAATTTATGACGGTGATGCTTCAAAATAAATAGTAATTTAAATTATATAAATATACATATATTTCTACAAAACCAAATTAAATTTATTTATATACATACTAAAATTATATATACTAAAATTGCGAGCATTTAGAGCAATTATTTTCTTTTGTTCTTGTGGCATCACGATTTTTCCAGAAATATGCAATAGTGTAATTTACTGTTGTTTGGGTGCGAGTCTGGTCGTGTTTACACCGCACGATTTAATTAAAACTATATCGATATCGATCATTATAAAATATTTCTAGAGAAAATTGGCCTTCTATAATATTATATATTATATAATATTATTATATTATTTATAAATATATGTAATAAATTTGCTGTACAAATTACGAAAAACCTCGCGTAAAGCCAAACAAAGACAAAATTTACGTATATATTTAGATTTTTGTGGTTGTTTCAGAACCGGTTTGCAAACAATTCTTATCTTATAATAATTGCTACATAATTTTGGTTTTTTACGCACTTATAAAACGTTTGATTGTGTATTTTTATTGTATTTAATTCGGATATAGTATAAAAAAATAATACTTTTTATATTACACATTATGTTATCACACGCGTTGTTTATACTATACTATATATACATAAATTATATGATTATGCTAATTGTGTTCGCTGACAGTAAGCGCGTTATCGCTCAATTGAGTGTTATTACACAGCGATTAATTGTGTATTTACAAAATTATTCGTATATTATATAGAATTATATTTTATTTTTTATATAGTAAACATAGTACTGTATTTGTATGCGACAAGCAGTGACGATGGGGTCAATAGTATATTGTGTGTTGTTGCTTTTTGCGTATAGTATTACAGTTGTTATTCATTGCTTACAATGCCTGATTTTCATTCAGTGAGAGTCTCGATAAGAATTATTTAATAATAAGAGTTCGATGATAATATATATTTTTTAAATACTGAGCGAAGTCTGTCGGTATTACAAATGTAAATTTATATCAAGATTATTTTTATTTATTGAAAGAATTTAGGGGAAATAAAACCGTACATATATTTCATTTAATATTTTATAATTTTTGCTATATTTTGAAAAACGCTATTTATATTAAAAAATGTATTTTAATTATTTCTATTTATTTTTACTTCATTCCATAATGTATATTATCTTAATTGAGTTATAGATTTTATTTAATGGTAATATTTTCGATTTTATATTCAAAACCGACATAAAAGAAAAGATGTATTTGCAAAAAAACTTCCTATAAAAGCACTATCCGTTACAAATGTAAATGTTTGTATGTAATACTGTAATTGTTTGTTATTTGTTTACAATTAAGCTGCATACGAACATTTAAATATTTTTTTTGATTGAAATTGAAACTCAATACCGATCACGTCTCACTTAGTTTAACGCGCGCTTTCAAATTTGTATTTATAAATCGAGGCATACATTTAATGTAATCTCGTAATCTCGATTTTTCCATTTAGTACAGGATGCGTCAAAATAGCGTTAGTCAATATAATTTTATAAAATCTTTGTAAGCTTTTATGCAATGATGACTTTTTAATTTTTTCAAAATAACGATCGAACTGCGTTACCCTGTATAACATTTACACCTCTACAAACGTAGAAAAAAAAACAGAAAAATCTTTTTTTAAATTATCATTGTCATTTTTGGGATACATTTTGAAATATATTTAATTTTTATTTTATTATTTGATGCAGATTTTTATGGTAAAAATTTAGAAGAGACCTTTTCAACGGTAACATGTAAATATAAAATAAAAATGGTATACATAACCAGTGTTGGTCTTAACCGCCTCTGTAAAGCTCTATATGCTTTTATTTTAGAGATATCATGACTTTGTCGGAATTTTGTCGATGTATTTTGTCAGAATTACGATCGAACTAGGGCTTAATTTTTTTAACTGGGGCAAACTGGTTCTAACTAGGGCAGACTAGTTCTAACTAGGTCACACTAGTTTTAACTAGGGCACACTAGTTCTAACTAGGGATGATGGCCCAAAGAACACTGATCGCAAACCACAAATAACACATGATTTTTTTGACATATTTGGATATACAAAAAAAATCTTTTATAGAGCAGATTATATTTTCTAACTGCTTATTTATGTTTTCGGAGCATGTTTTTCTTCAATGCACTGCTATTTTTGGGTGCATTTTTTTTGGTCAGATATACATATTATGCCTTAAAATTCTATTTACCAACGAATGTGGTTTCTAGGCAGTAAGCAAAAAGTATATGGTTAAAAAAGCTTTTCTCTATAGTTTTCCGTCAATGGATTTATAATATAAAAAAATTTGTTATTTTTAAAGAAAACTCGCGTTTCAATTCAAAGAGAAAATTTAATCCAATAAAGTAAATTAAAGGTTTATTCATTGTTTTTTTGGCTCACTCTGTTCTGTATAGACAATAAATTGTTATAATAATAACATAAGTTGTATAAATATCAGCGTTACAAATGCACACCGCAAATATAGCTGTTCGTTTCTGGTGGATATTACTTTAAACGCTTTGTGTGCCTAACCGTACACCATAATTGCCAATATAACGCCTATACAGAGTTTTGCATAGAATAGTGTGAGTGTATTGCAGTTGAATACTTTTCTGCATAATATATACACATACACATACACATACACATAAACATAATACAATAATAATAATATGATTTTAATAACACAATAACAGTGTATGGAAATCATCGCTAACTGGTACGTGCTTAGCTATTGTATAATAATTGCTATAGCACGCGTTCTAAAATAATAATATACAATATTACATATTTAATAAAACCATACTGTATTTACAAATGATTTTTTGTTATTTTTAATATATATGTAACCCGATTTATATGTGTATCTTATAAATTACCAGATCAAAGATATATGCAAATGCTTTTAATAAACAAATATACATATTTTAGACATCCTACTATCTTGCACAAATATATGAATAAATGTGCGGTTGCATTGAATTTAGCGTCGACTGCACATTTTTTTTGTATTGTAAACAATAAACAAAATATTAAACTATATATAAATATATACAACACACAAAATCCCAAACAAACAGAAAATAATAAAACCGCAGCAAATATCACAAACCAAAAATGTGTCTGTGTTTTTTGTGTGTGTGCTGTTAAGTGCGAGCGCGGCTTATCTCCCGGAACGCGCACTGTGCGTTTATGCCTGCGGGATCGGGCGGCATAACGACGCAACAACAGAGCCTCTCTTAAAAGCCAGACCAAAACATTACATTTTATTAGTAGTATTTAGGCATAACAGGGCATGCACGCAAACGCAACGAATGCTTTGAATAAATGTAAATATTTTATAAGATTGGTTATGTGACGTTATGCGAGACACACAGAGGCCATATGTAAACATAAGTCTTCGAATGAGATTAAATTAATATATACACAAATTGTAGTGTTTTTTTATCCTAATATATGGATATGGATTGGCGTGGTTTTAATCGTGAGAAAATTACAAGAATATTATGTACTCTATAATATATGTATAACATACCCGAGACTCTGCTGTTCTTGAAGATCCTGTTGATCCTGCTTCTGTTGTTCGGCTACACTGTCGCTGGTAACGATCTGCTCTAGCATCTGTATCTTCAGCATTGCGATCACGTTCTATTTAGCAGCTCACTCGGAAATCTCACTATGCATACTATATATCTATTTTATAAATATATGCGTGCTTGTACACTATACATTACGCACACATCGCATTTTTACTGATTTCCAATGTTGCATTTGCAAAAAAATAATAAAAAAATATGTATATACTCGTACAAGCAAATATTTTCACGTGTTGCACGAGCGCGTGCGCCAACTGGAACGACCGCAAATACGAGCACAATACAAAACGCACAAACACACACGTAAAGAATTGTATATTGTATAAATTATTGTACTTAGTATATAGTATAAAGTTGTAGAACACCAAGTAGTATACAAATTTATGTATATCGATATATAATTGCCACTTTCACGAAGCTGTTGTGTATGTTACACTTAGTATTTTATTATATATATACATATATGATATATGATATAGCAATGCATAGAAATAATGCGAAAAACTGCGATGATTGGAATGTATGCTTTATTTACATACTAATTTAATGCCGGCAGTGCTTTACATGTATAGATAGTAGATATAAGCACACTTAAGACATATATAGAAATCTTGATCGATATATGCATTATTTATTAGTCCGTTCGAGGAATCTGTGAACAAGATAAATAATATATTAACATCTTTTAAGATTTCACTTAAATAGATACGTTTTGTTTCAGAGAGAAAAAATACAGAATGTATTTTGCATTTATTTATTTTTTTGCACTATTTAATTCTTATAAAAAGAATTGCGTACGATTGATTTTTGTTGAATACTTTCAAAGATTATGTGTACCGTTTCTGAGGAAACCGGCAACCAGAAAACGTGTTTCTATTCAAAACACATTTTGTATACTACTTTACAATTATAAATTTACAAACATAATTGTTCAATGTGTGCCGCACGGAATGCAACTGATTTCGATTAGAGCGTTAGTATAACTGTTATCTTATCAGATTTTAATATCGCATATTTTTGCTTCACTGCACATCAAATGGATGATTCAAAAGTGTTGATCAGTGAGCGAACTATTTGTTCATAAAATACTTGGATTTTTATATTTTATTGTTTCTTGTAAACTATAAGAATACTTATGTACTGTCAAATTTATTATGTTTTAAAATATTTTAAATGAATTATTTTTATTGGACCAACGAAAAATATATTGAAATACCTTAAAATGGACCAATATAATTTAATTGAACATAATACAAATGATTTAAATGAGCGAATTTACTCTTAATGAATAGGCGAGGTTTTCTGATATTTATTTCGTGTCCAGCATATGGACCCTATTAGTCATTTAAAAATTGGTGTGTACTTTCGAATGGTCACCTTCCCGATTTAATTGAAAATTGCTATACTAATGATTTTTGGTACGCTGATTACGAATATGATAATAAAAATGGCCGAAAAGGTACACTTTAGGGGCAAAAGGTTTATAGTTTAGGATGGTGAAATTCTATAAAAGACAATTAACTGTAAAGAAAAATTCCCGATAGATCTGCTAATCCTTTCCATTCTAATAATTTAACTTAAAATACTATTTTTTCTTTTGTTTATAATAAAAAATATTCAAAATTTAGAAATTAAATAATGAACATTTTGGGCGGAATGTTTCCAGACTGAATTGCAAATTCTTCAAAAAATTCAACTGTCAATAACGACCAGGACTATAAAATTATAATAAGCTAGAATCGTTCCATTGCATTTAAATGATTTCTTTGCAATTTAAATATGTTTTTTTTACTACATAAAAAATTGAAGTTTTTTTGTTTTAATTACAGAAAATGTATTTGTAAAATATATCATAAAAAAAAAAGGTTCAAAACCTAAAATTTGATAGTAATATTTAAAGTTCAAAATTTGACTTTAAAGCAATTTCGATTATGTGGCGAAGGGTTAGTCAGTTTAAGGTAGGAGGTTTTTTTTTAAAATGTACCCTTTTTATCAGAAATATTATTATGAAAGATCTATTTACATATTAGGTTGTCATTATTACTTAAAACATTAAAACTAATGACTCTTAATATTATTATTATAAATGATTCCTTTTTCTTCCTAATTTAAGATCGAAAGTGAAAAACTATAATTTTTAGAAAATTCTTATTTTACAATAAATGTTGGTATGACCTTGTTGTGTAAAAAATTAAAATTACTCACAGTACTTAAAAAACTATGAATATAGTATGTTCATTTGAAAAAAAAGATATTTTTTTCGTATTTATCTATTTTTCATTATGATTTTTGCAAAATAATCTATAAAATAAAACATAAGTAGTATATAAAACAAAATTCATTATACAGAAATGTTCGTTATATTAGTATTTACTACAAGAGTATGGAATAGCTAAAACTAGAAATTATCTGAACTCAATCATTAATTTCATGATTTGGAACATATGAAATAGCATAAATAATAGCTGCTAGATATCGGAATATTTGTTGATATTTGTCAAACATACTATTGCCATATAGAACCCATTTTAAGCCACAATCAACAATCATATCACTAACAATATCGCACTCTCTCCGTATACACGACACCATTTGAGTCAAATTCCTCCCCCATTTGAAACGAAACATTGCGTTTGAAATTAATTTGTGACCATTTATACATCCGATATCACACAAACGAAAAAGCGTGCATCGCATTTAGGTTATACATTTAAATTTAAACCGTTTACGGTGCAGCATACTAATTTGAATATAATGCGTAATTGCTATGTGTGTGTATGTGATGTGTGTGTGTGTTATGAGCACGCCTCGGAAGTGATGACATATTGATGAGACGAGGCGTAAATACTCTACGACTTCTACATACTTGTATACAGTATATACATCTATTATCATATTAGTATTTTAGTTTAAATGGAATTAAATGTGTGTGGTCGATTCGTAAGTCTAAGTATAAATCTCTGATTTAGCATCATTAGACAGAATCAAGTGTTTACTTTTTGTATTTCAAAGAATAAATGAAAACATTGACTATGTTTTTAGTCAATGTTTTTAGAAATTCTTTAAAATACAAATATAAATAAAAGAGTTTTTGGATTTTCTCACTCAGTTTGTTTGGATATATTCTTCTTTTTTATAGATTTTGATGAATCAGTGTAACAATCAATCACCAATCAGTATATGCTATATTTTGAATGATCGAAAGTACTAATTACACATCTGTCTACACGAACCAATCTCTAGTTAATTTCGGTGGGTTGGATATATCTTCTTTAATATATATGATGATTATAAATAACGGAAAAACCGTGGCAATATAGTCAACTTGTTATCAAAACAAAAGTTTTGTAAAATCCTTTAATGTTTAATCTCTGTATTGTATATACCTTGAGTGAAGTGTAGTACAAAATAGCGTACAATTAGTTTAGTCTTGTGATTGCTCCATAGTAACTCCTTCGGTCGATCATCGACCTCTACCACAACTTACAATGCATTGTTTAAGCTGTAATATTGTTAGCGTAACAAATTGTGCCTGGTGTACTGGTGACATGCAAAATATACCTTCTAAAAATCTCCCGTATTTTTGTATCTCTCTTCTGCGATTTTTGTTGAGAAAGAAGAGTGCTAAGCTTACGCAGCACATGATTTTTGTTGTATAATGAAAATGTTATGAGGTATATTTCATGCCAACAAATTTTAGACTACCTATGGCCATCTTATGCCCAAAGATCTGCCTCAATTAGTATAAATTACGAATATTTGAAGATTTGATTTGCATCAAGGGTTCACCTAGTCAAAATGGATGTTCGGTCGACCCCAGACTTTGGCAAAATACTTTCAAAAAGTATTTTAAATACAAATTACAAAATACTATGAAAATAGTATTTTAAATACTATTTGAGTAAAATACTTCTCCTTTTTTTAAATGTATTTTAAATACAAAAATACTGAAAAGTAATTAAAATACTGAAAAAGTA
>JAAAKO020009677.1:0-34507 GCA_010015015.2 Bolitophila cinerea | reverse complement strand
CACACTGTATCACTGTATATGATAAAAAAGAGAGAAATAGAGAGAGACAGAAAGAAAGATAGAGAGAGAGAAAGAAATATAGAAAGAGAGGCAGATTGAGAAAGAGAGACAGAGAGAAAGAGTGAGAGAAAAAATAATGGAGAGTAAGAATTATAGAAAGATAGATAGATAGAAAGAAAGAAAGGGAAAAAAGAAAGAAAAAAGAGAGATCGAAAAAGAAAGATAGAGAGAAAAAGAGACAGAGGAAAGACAGAGGCATATAAAGATAAAGAAGGACTACAAATATCTAAAAATGATTCAAATAAAGTAAGATAAAAATCCTGACTTAGGCAGGTACGAACAGATCGTATGCTATAGTGAGAGCTAAAAAGAAGATGAGACAGATATATTCAATTGTATTAGATTTTTAAAGCGCAATCCACAAAATGCAAAGATCTTCTTCTAGAAACATCCGTAAAGATTAAAGTGACTATTCTGCTATTTCCTTTTTAAAGAAAGAGAGACAGAGAGAAAGAGTGAGAGAGTGACATAAAGATGGAACAGAAAAATATAGAAATAAAGAGAAAGATAATAAAGGACTAGAAAGATCGTACGCTAGGGAGAGATAAAGAAATAAGAAGACATATATTGACAAAAATATCGACAACATTTAAAACCCTTCAAATGTTGTGTACAAACCTCACGACTGATCATTGAAATGTGATCGCATCGCAGCGCCGTGCTCTATACGCAATCGCAACACACTTCCGTTATTCAATATGTCGAGTTTTAGAGATCGCCTCAAAGAATACAATTGGAAGTCTATATTTAGGGATCATCTCCAGAATGCAGACTTCCATCTGGACATAAAAACCTCCTCTGTCAATATTTGTATGCATGTATTAAGAACTATGTATAGTATTATATATAGTAGTGTTTATTGTAATTGCGTACGTCGCCTGTCTTATTCGATTGCACTCTGTGTGCGTTGCACTAAAAATGGTATAGCGGTTCTTCTAAAAATAAACATTAAATTACATTTCGCTGAGTCGTTTGTTTTTACTGTTCTCGATTTGAGCATGCAGAAAATAAAGTAGTATATTCTCTTTGAGATTTTCTGAGCGTAAAGGCTAGCAAAATTATACTTTGTTTGTGGTTCTTGCGAGAGCGATCCGCGTCGTTGATAATAAAAATATAGATTTAATTTAGTTAGTCGTGTGAGTTTGTGCGCGTTTGTGTCAGAGCGAGTGCGTTTATATATGCTGTGGCAGAGGGTGCCCTTGGGACTTACGATAAATCCGCCGGCCACACACTAAAACAGAATAATCATAATTTAATTAGAATATCAATAATAGAGATTCGTTGTCGAGAAAATGCGGTAAGTGTGGAAATTTGTAGTTTTCAATCCAGTGCAAATGCGGTGCTAAAGAAATAGTGTTTAATTACGTTTCAGATTCTTGCTTTTTGCTGTGCTGCTATTTATGGGCGAGCAATTGCACAGCAGTTGCGGTGATGAAAACAACAACACAAACAAGATCGAAGGCACTGCTGGCGAGAAAACGTGTGTGCTCACCGGCTGGACGCCCACATCGACGTTGAATCATAACAGTTGTGACCGGTTTGCCGAATATCTCAGGTTCAATGACAGTCAATTGGCTGTTATGCCTAAAGTTTTTGATATGTTTACAGAGATTCTAGTTCTAGACGTGTCCAGTACAGGACTAAAGAAATTCGAGAGCGAAGTGTTCCTGCGGGCTCATCGCCTGAAGAATTTGCTTGCATCTAAGAATAATCTGACCACACTGGCAAACTATCTATTCACAGGAGCCACAAATCTGACAAACATCGATCTATCACAGAATCAAATCGAAAACATTAAGGAGCACACGTTTAATTCACTGTCACTGCTGAAGCGCCTTGATATGTCCATGAATAAGATCACAAATCTCGGTGAGGGCATTTTTACGTCGTTGGTAATGCTGGACACAATTCGACTAAGTGACAATCACATTGAGCTAATCGATGATGATTTGTTCAGTAGATGTAAACACCTAAAGGAAATATATCTTAGCGGGAACCGGATTATCATAATTCAGTCAAAGGCTTTCCTATCAACACAGCTGGTCTTTTTGGATCTGTCCGGAAATACGGGAGTGCAAGAACTGGACTTGACGCAACTGCCACATCTCAAGAAATTGTATCTATCCCACACTAGCCTTATTGTCCTTGAGATTCCACTAAGTGCTGTTGAGATAACTGCTGACTATAACTTTATCAAACAGGTTCGAACCTCTGGCAATGATTCGCAGCTGAAGACGCTAAACCTGTCGCACAACAGTCTAGTAGAACTGGATCAAATCTCTGCTCTGCATAAAATCGAAGTGCTGGATCTGTCCTACAATAATATCAGTGTTGTTAGTTTTGCAATGTTTGAGAATCATAATCAGTTGAAGCAATTGAAATTAGAAGGAAACAAGATCAAAGAAATCAATGTCGGAGATCTGCTAAGATATTTACCAGCAATTAAAATGATCGAGTTCTCGGTGGACCACTGGTCAAAGGAATATGTGGGTGAATTGGAGAAAAATCTGCACGATCATGGTATTTACTTTATTATATGGCCTACAACAGGTAGCGTTGGTACCACTACCACCGTACGGCTACCCACGACTACCAATGAAGTGCCACGGAACAAGGAGAATACACAGTCACCGACTACAGAACCCATCACTACTGCAAGTTCGACCAATCCCACCACCAACGATGCTCCTCGCCTGGACGCCGATCAGCTCAAATCCGAGCTCAGTCGCATCGACACCGAACTCACGAATGCCCTGCAGGAGTTCGCCTTCTTGAACGCAAACCGTGGACCCTATGAGAAGCTCACGAATCTCACTAACGATCTGATCCGAAGCAGCAAGCAAATTATCGATCTGGTGGAGTTTAACAAGAACAATGCCACACCGCCATCAGTGGTATACCCCACTCATCACGAAAGTGTTGTCGAGGATCTGCATCTTAACCTGCGCGTCCTGAACTACTTGGTAGGCACACTGCTTACGCTGGCATTGTTGTGCTGCATTGTGGCCGTTATGTTGATCGTTCGACGGAACTTCGTTTGGTCTTCCCAGTATCGGCGCAATCGATCGCGTGAATCAATGCATCCAATCTTTGAGCAAGATCTTTAGGATTATAGACTGGGGGCGATGCTTACACACCAAATTAAATATGTACTTATATAATAATTGTATTCTGTTTTGCCATAGAATTATATACTTTAATTTTTCAATCCGGCACCGATTTTTCCTCGGACGCGCTTTCAGTCAGGTTTATAAGCGCCATCTGTTATGTATGAAAAATATTTTTCGATTGCTTTTTTTATTATAATAACAATAAAAATAACAAAATACTGTTACTTATAATTATGTTTGTATTTTTTATCTTATTCTTTATTTTGTTTTATTTTTTAATATATTATTTTAACACTTTTAAGTATTTTTAACGGATCAAAATAATCTTTTTTAATGTATTTATAATCTAGGTGCAATTACATCATCCTTAAACAAGGCTTATTAACAAGAATAATGTAATAATGTTAAATGAGCTCAGACGTTTAAAGCTAAATTTTAATTGTGAAACATTCGATTACCAGCAAGAAACAAGATGGAAATACAGACTGAAATGAAGAACGAAAGAGAGGGATACAATGTTGCCAGCAACGTCAGTACTAACAGAACCTTTTAAAGTACGCTCTTTGCTGGGCAAAAAAATTGTGTCTGTCTATCGAATTGTGAATTTAATCTTTTTCGGCGTGTCAGTGCTGAATTTGCTTGGCAGCAGTGTTTCATAATCAAAACCCAGCTTAAACCTTTTTTTAAATTATATAATTATATCCCATTTATTCCTAAATCAAAACTAGTAAAATTATTTATAAATATATTTTATTATAATTTTGAGAATTCAACATTCATTCGTATAAATTTTATTTGATCAACTTTATTGAAATACTCGCACACATACACACACACACATACACACACACACACACACACACACACACATCACGCAAAAACACACACAGTTTCGCCTCTTTATACATCAAAATGATAAATCTCAAGCGGACATATTGTGAAATACGTATAATACATTAAAAACGATTAAAACTATAACATTGTATGTATTATGCCTTCCCATCCCAAGGGACTATTTAAATTATCAACTATTAGATAGTAGCTTATCTACTCTCTAGGTCATTTTGTGATAACTACAATGTAATAAAAGTAAAAGCAGCGTATTATTTTGCATTTGAAAATTTACCAATTTCGTTAATTAAATTTATAAAAATATTTTTATTAATATATTTCATTAAAAAATTGAGGTTATATGCAAAAAAATATTAAAGTTTTAATGTAAAAACAGAGTAATACTTGTTTATTGATTGATATTTATTACTAAAACCAAATTTGAGGTTAGATTTTTTTTCAATTAGGCTAAAAGGATTTGCATAATGGTCATGTTGATCCGTCTACGAGATTATTTGAAAATTTTGCGGAGGGTTACGATCACGCTCCAGTACATTTTTAAAAAATAATTACAACTTTTTATTCCAAACCATACATTGTTGCATTGTAAACTCCTCGCATTGTTATCAAATGACAAAGTTTAAGATCAAACGAACGCACCCTTTTGTGTTCGCAACGGTATCACATAAATATTGACGTATTTATCATAATATATTATATTAAAAAGATAACTAAACAATTATCTATAAAACTAAGCACATTTAACTTTTGGAAATAATATATGAATTATATAAAAACGTTTATTAATCCGCACTCAAGCGCAAACATGTTCTTCGGTCACCAATTTGCACTGTTTTTTGTTTGTTTACAAATAGTCGTACTCATAACCTCAACAAATGCTGAACATACTGACCGGCAGGTCGGAAAAGATTCACCATCGAACGCCAAGTTTGTGGTCACAGCTAAAGTGTGTAAGTTAGACATCACAATCAATAAAACAGAGTTTTTTAAATGTTTCTAAACGCCTTGCAGATTCCAGTATATTTCTACGTCGCCGAGAGGAGCACAAGGGTCTTGTAAAATATTTCTTGCAGATAGAACAATACGAGCGGCGATACAAGCTACTCAAAGTGGGCCTCGATAAGATAATTGCGGTAATGAAAAAAATAATTGTTAATGGAAAGAGTGAAAATAACACAAATTTCAGGTGATTTCAGAAAATCGAGATATCTTAGGCGATGAAGGATATCACTCATCGAAAGGTTTTCCTACTGAGCCCAAAGTAATCGATGCACTGGCACAGATCCTAGAGAATTCATGTCTGCTCGGCGATCTCGTGCTACACCTGCCCGATATGTCGTACAAAATCCTCAATCACCACGAGCACTGGAGATCGCTCATTCGGCGCACTCTAGAGTATCCAAGACATGTGGTGGACATTCTTGATGCAAGCACCATAGAAATGTTGGCACTGTTCCGTCAGGAAATCTTTCCGGATGAACGACTCCCGAATTACGTGAATCCGTACCGAGATGCTGAGGAAGCCGAAGACACTGTGCGCCAAAAAGTCAAAAAGCCTAAGCGGCGGCTACGCAAAGGCCCGCAGCTAAGCGCTGGCAAAGTAGAACTTTAGATTTTATTTAACTACAACAACAAAAATATAATCAAATTTCACTTACATTAAATAATTATAGATTTTATTTTTTCGATTTGATATTGAATTAAAGAATACAAAAGATGCAAAACACCGATAGCGCGTACTATCGATTGTCTGTGTTCGGAGCGATTTTCTGTGCGATCAGCTTACCGTAGCCTCCTCGTCCCGAATCGTAATCCGTGCGGTACTCGTCTCGCACCTGTCCGCCCGATTTGCCACGTCCGTACTGTCGACCCTCGATGAAACCGGCATCCCAGTCGACGCGCACGATTCGATCGTCTAGCCGTGTACCGTTCACGTAACGCATTGAGTTCTCGGCGTCCTCACGTATATAGTACTCGATGAAGCAGAAGCCGCACGGTGTTTTCCGGAACTTGTCTAGACCCATCACTATGCGCCGTATGTCACCGCAGCGTGCGAAAAGCTCGTGTATTTGTTCTTCGGTCGTGAAGAAACTAAGATTTCCCACGTACAGCGTTGTGGTGAGCTTCAGTAGTTTGTCTTGTTCGTTTCGTGAGCCCTACAAAATATAATGACAAATGTCGGTTGTTTTTTTAGGTTAGAATCGAGTGTTTACCGCGTAAGTCCGCAATGCGAACAGACGGCTTACCTTAAAATGCTGGTCTCGGTACGAGCTAAGCTCCACGGATCCGGTTGACATGATTGCGTGACTATCCGATACCTAGAACTAGTGGAATATTGAAATCTCGTTTAGTGTTTGTGTTGTACAGCCACACAACGCACCGCAGAGATCATTCACAATTAAATTATGCCAAAAATAATATTCAGGGAAAATGGCGCGTTTGACAGTTCGGGCAGTGCGTCTAATGCTCAATTCTTTCGATTGTTTTTTTGTTTTTTGCTTCTTTATGACATTCATCATAGCATTTATGTTATATTTGTGTCAAGAATCATGATAACAAAACAGAAAACCAAATAACATATAAATAAATCGAAAATCGTAAATAATTTCACTCTGCTGACGAGGAGGTGTATTTTGGATTTCAACTATGGAATTCAAGCCAATCCTCACGTGTAAGTAGAGAGTAGTATAGCAAAGAAGTGTTTATTTAAGCAATGTTTTTGTATTTGATATTTACAAAGATTCTGGTGCTGGTCCATTATTCCGATCTCTTGAATCGTACATCGCTTCCTCAATACCACAGCATACGTGCGAATGGCGTCGATCGTACGGACGCCCCGTCAAAAATGTTCGCATGGAAGCAACCTTTCAGCCGTTTGATACGGCTGCACTGGAGCTTTACAAAAATGGCACTTGGAACATCCTTGAGCACCCTGTGCTGCATGTATACGTGACCGAATGCAACGATGTGGACATCTACAAGAGTACCTGCAAGGATGAGATCGAAGAGTGGCTTAAAGTACTCGGAACCTACGGAATTTCCGACTGGATGATCATGCTCGTCGAGACGTTTGACATAAAGAAATCAAAAAATATACTTCCACGCACAACGGTCCTGGACAAAATGCGTGTTGACTTTGGGGCCAAGCATGCGGACCGTTGCATATCCGTGCTGAATCCCGTGAAATTCGAGGTCAGGGCCACCGAATCATTTCGATGTTTACTACAGCGCATGCGTCACCTTATGCTTACCGGCTACAATCGTAACATAATAACCTACGAGGAACTAATCCGAGCGAATCGTGAGAAACGCAATCACGAGGGCTGGAGTTTTGTACGCTATTTTTTGTTGCAAGAACAACTGGCATTCGTGTTGGAAATGCTGGGCCTACACGATGAGGCGCTCGTGCAGTACGACGAACTGGACGCAATGTTTTCACAGTTTGTGCTGAACTCAATGTGTGGCGACAAACAACAGTGGTTGTCCTCGTTTGAGCGTCCATTCAATTCATTTCACGGTATCACAATGAATGCCATAAAAATGGCAGAGACCCGTAAGCGAATCGTTCAGAATGCAGCCAGTCTACTGGAGTTTCGTAGTTATATCTTCGAACGACAGGCAGTGCTGCTAAGTGCAGCCGAGCGTCCGTGGGAGATTGCCGAACGTCTGCTACCGTTTCTTTTTGCGACGCTGCGTGAGATTGAGGCTCTAAAAAATGACGCACCTGAAGGAGCGTTAGCCTGTTGGCAGTTTGTATGCAGCATGGAAGTGCTAAGACTGTGTGATGAAGCAGCGGCCGAAGCAAAGGAAGTTAATAATATATTTCAACATTCTGCACCGATTTGGAATCTCGCAAAGGATAAACTTTACGAACTGGGCAGACTGTGTGGACTACTGCCGGGTTGTACACCAACATCGGCACAGTTGCACACCGTCGTCCAGTTATCGGCTGGTATCGGTGATACCGATCTGGATGAGGAAGCTGTGCTAGTTGAGAAACCAGTAAAATCAGAACGTAGTACCGGACAGACACGACAATGTGCTACGGATCGTTTGAAAGAAGCACTTGGCTCGAATCAGGCATTCCAGAAGCTGTACCTTGAGCTAGCCGAGCTTGCCATTAGCACGTACAAGCATGTGTCACGTTTGCGGTCGGCCCGTCTGGTCGGTCTGGATCTAGGCAATTTCTACTGTACTCTGTCCGAACCACAGAAAGCTGTTGTATTTTTTACCGATCTACTGCGTGAACTCAAGTCTGAGAACTGGTCTTTTCTGGCAAGTCAAACACTGCTGGAATTGGCCAGTTGTTATCGAAAGATGAATGATCCTGTAGCATTCACAAAGACGTGTGGCGCAATCTCGTGCTGTGCTGATCTTGAGGTGCTGGTGCGCACTTTCTTTTTCGATGAGTTTCTCGTTGCTCTAAGGAATCTGAATGGTACTTGTACTGTTGTTGCATCCGAGCTAACAACCGCTTCTAGTACAGTGTTGACAGTGCTAGAAGATCACTTTCGGGTGATTGACATTACGGTGCATCAGGACGGGCACATAATTCAGGACGAGTTTATTGTGGTTGAAGTGCGACTTGAGAGTAATTTTCCACGTGAGGTGGTCGCAAATCGGATGGCACTGTCTTTTGAGATGCTAAGCAAGCAGACATTGGATGTCGTTCCAGCAGGAGCGAGCACGTAAGTCGAATATTTAGAAAAACTATGTTTATACTATTCTATTATATTATTATTTTTTATAGTATCAATGGAATGCTTCCGCTAACACTGCACCTGGACTACAAACAAGATAATAAGCTAAGCTGTGCAAGCGTTGTGTGTAGTACAAATGATGGAAAGCCACCGAATGGCACATTGCGACGGTCGAGTAGCACAAAACGAAAGGTCTCTCCGACAGGTAAATCTAAAAAATACTATCTTAAAATAGTTTTTATTTAAATCGTTTTTTTTTCTTGTTTTTATCTATCTAGCCCGAAACGATTTCACAAACAACGTTTCAAAAGATACAGTCGTTATAAAGCCAGGACTAAACATAATCGAACTAAAAGCTAAAGCCAATCGTGTGGGACTGTGGAGCTTCAAGCAACTCTCTGTTGTCATTGAAACGCTTGAGCTTCTCTCCGAGTCGTTGCCCAGCAAAACGAAGACCTTTGAAATAACCACAAAGGCTGCTTCGGCTGTACTGAGTTTTAAGAATCTTGTCGCCGGTATCGTACAACCAGTTAAACTTATAATCTCCGGCGGAAGTTTCATATTTGCAAGCTCAACGTCAATTCAACTAAAATGCTCAAAGAACTTAAAGATGCGTTCGTTCACCGATGAAAACCAGGAATTTCGTTCGGAGGTCACCCTACAATTGCTCGACTTTCGATCATTTGAGGAGCGCACCATTTCACTGGAAGCGCTGTGCGAACTCCCGGGTCAGCGTGATGAAAAACGTCTTGAGCACATGGTTCACGTTCACTGCCCCTGGTCAAGACACGAACTACAGATTCCACTACACTTTATGCCACCATTGGTTGCATCGTGTCGCTTGCACTCGTCAGAGACGCGAAAATTCTTGCAGGTCATCATCAAGGGCACCGAATCTCGACTCAAACTAACTGATGCACGCATGACGTGCGACTACAAGGGAGTCAATTTGAAACCGCAAAACCCAGCCGGTCAAAATGAGCAAATCGTCTACAAAGGATTAACTATATCGTACATGTGGGAAATCGAGGTGGAACCATTGAAAGCAGAGTGTGAACTGCCCGTGATTAAAGTAAACTTTGAGATGCAGTACGCGCACGTGGACTCGGAACACGAGCGTCGTCCGTACTTCTGTATGTTTGATGTGCAAGACTACACAACACTGTTTCGATTGCACGCACGCGTAGATCCGTCTGAATTGTGTCGCGTCGGAGTTGTGTGTCACCTAACGCTACGCATCTCTAAGATCCAGGATAATCCATTCGGTGAGCTAATGTACGAGGTAATGGCTGACCAGAATACTTGGGCCGTTTGCGGAAGATCTGCCGGTGTAGTTTCTATGCATGATGTAGAAGCACAAACGGTTACCATTGATGTGCTACCGCTATGCGTTGGTTTTCTGCCGATGCCAAACATTCGGCTGTCCAAGTATATTTCATCAGCTAAAACAAAGCCGGAATTGCATCCGAAGCTGATACCATTTCCGCCGGGCCAGGTGTACAATGCGACCAAGAGCATGCAGATTCATGTGCTGGCTAGCAATAACGTGGACTAGTTGCACAGCAGATATTTTACTCGTAATTTAGCCTAAAAATAATAATAATATATATATATCTCATTCATTACAAAAAAAAGTTTTTGTTTTCTCGAGTAGAACCTATAAATATATTTTTACACACATCGTTCAACCTAACATAAATACACAATATATTGCAAAAATAATTAATCATGGCCTAAAATACATAAATTTGTGTTGTCTATCAGTACTGACAACATAGTAGTTTGCACCCCTTTAAAAGAGGTGTACTAACAAAATTAATAAATAAATCTATCAAATACGTTTTTTTTTGGTGAAATCACACATCTCAAATTTACTACTTAATATTTAGGTATTATTTTGGATTAACAACAAAACCACGCGTCGTTTAGTTGAATTATTTAACATTTAAATTGTTTAGCCTCAAAAAGACATAAATTACTCTTGTTTTCTCTTACATTGTCTTAGACATCATAAATATGACACATATAAAATAAAAAGAGCACCTCAAAATTTTATCTATCCTATGTATGTACAATTAATCTAGATTGTGTCGTCCAAGATTGGCTGACTCATGTACAGCTTTTTTATGTGCTCGTAGGCCGTATTCATGAGACCCCAGCTAATAAATGCTCTTGTGCAATTGAAGCTGACACCCTTGTAGACGTTTCGTATCTTTCGACCTCGCTCATTGTACACGTTCATAAACGCTTCGGAGATGCTTAGACTCGAAGTGCCTATCGAGCTCTGCATTGCCACTTTAACTACGTTTAATGGATAAAACAAGGAGCTGAGTAGGGCACCAATGAATGCTCCAGACATGAACTCTTGTGCAGTCTGTGTGACTGTGTCACTCTGAAAATATAACAAAAAAAACAATTATTATTGAAAAATGAATTGTATATGAGCTAAACTTACGTGCGTGGGCAAACGAGCAGCAGCCTCTTCGCGCATCACAAAAAACATCGAATTCGACGGACCGTTTCGTATCAGAATCGGTGTGAGACCACGATAGAACTCTCGCATTCCGTGATTCGTCCAGATGTATCTGAATGCTTGTGCGGAGTTCTTGAACAAACTGTGATACGTAGAATCTGCCAGCAGGGTTTGTATCCGTTCGAAAGGCATTAGAGCTGCCTCAACGGTTCCTGCTGTTAAACCAGCAATCACTTTGGCCATGTATGGATTTACACCGTTGTCAACCAGTGGCCTACGCGTTCCGTCGTATACACCAAACATGAGTGACAGTGAAACCGTCCTCTGGGCCAGTGGTGGAAATATACCGCGATACAGGAACATTATACCTTCATTGCGGAGTTGCTGTACGGCAGAGCTAGCCTTCACCCCATGCAGCATCTGTCATAGAAGAGTTAACACATTCGTTAAAAAATAATAATAATTGTATTACAACAAAAACATACCTGACGAAAGATGATTTTGTAGATTGGGTATGTTACAGTTATATTGACAAAAGCAGCACCCCAACCGCACACAAACTCCGACTGGTCCACCAGCAGAAATGGCTTTTGCAGAAATATAGCATATTGATTCTTCGTAGTGGTGCTGACCAGGTTTGGATTCTCTTCGATAAGTTCGCGTATGTTTTCCATATTTGTGTGTTGGAACAGGTGGTAAACAGCAGCGCGTGTAGTGCCTGTATCAAATCATCACAGACCTAAAATCAAAGCCAATTGTAAGGTTATGTTTGAGAGATTGCGTGTATTGTGATTGCCCCTATCAAAATTGGACACACTCCAAAGATTGATTAAAAAAAATGTATATAGTTATCCGTGATTATATAACAGAGGGAAAACACACACAAATCACACGCACATTGTGATGTACAGCTAATTCGAGAATCACTTCATTTTGATTGTTACCTGAATTAGAAGTGTCTTGAATTCATGCACATGTTGCCATGTAGAGACTGGCAAATCAGTATATAAGATGTTTCTGTTTCATTCAGAAGCTAGCATTTTGCGGGCAGTGGGTATAGGCGCGTACAACAATAAATATGTGTGTTATCAAGATATTTTGGCTCGTACGCAATTTGTGTGAGAAATATGAGATTGCTTTTGTGATGCAAACTCCAAAAACTGTCAATTATGACAGATAAACATACGGAAAATATAAATATTATTGTGAATTTTTATTATTTTTTAGATACAGTACTAGATCGATAAAACATTAGACGCTCAATGTATGATTTTGAATATCGTCTACAAATTATTAAAATTATAAATTATAACTAAAAACCATTAAAAAGCTCGCATTTGATACACACATTAAGAAAGTCTAAAGATACGCGATTGTATAATAATTAAAAACTGTTATTGTGAATTTTAGATAAAAAGGTACTAGTAGATTCAAACATTAAACTCACTTCTTTATTTCAAAGAACGTCAAATAAATTATATCAGCTGTTTACCAATAATAACATAAACATTGCATTTGTAGATGATTTCTGGTTACAGCCAACGAGCCAACAGCCTTCTGAACACACATAAAACACCACACAGAATGAACAAACTGGATGGTAAGTTATCCCATTTATCAAAATCCGTTTTAAACATTCATTTTTCCTTGCAGACGTCGAAGTTCTTATCGAAGCACTGGAAGTGTTCATCAACTGCATCCTGTACGCACGCAAAGTATACCCTCCGGCAATATTTCAAAAGCGTCGCAAGTACGGCACCGCAGTGTACGCTTCTGTATATCCTCCATTGAACGAGTATATCACAAACGTGTTGCGATCGGCCCGCGAGTTACGCAGCACCAAGCAATTGCATAGGGTCGAATTGATCCTGTTCAAAGACGAGCACACCATTTTTGAGCGATTCGTATTCGAGATGAACGGTTTGCCATTATCCGATCAGCGCGACGACAAATACCTAATTGGATTCGAGAACGATTTGCGAAACGTTCTGTTGAGTCTGGACGAGAAGTTTAAGAATTTAATTGCGCTGCCCACTGAGGTGTGCTTTCGGATGAATCTTCATACCACCGAGTCGGCATTTGTAAAACTGAGCAACAATCCAAAGCTGCAGGTATATATCTGATGTTTTTTTTTATTATTTAATAATTTTTAAATCTAATTTATACTCATATCTCTTTGATAGAGTTTTCCATGGCTACAACAGAAGATGCCCAGGGAAGCTTCATTTGCCAATAATACAATTGTGCCGATAGCATCGGTGGCTGGTATGCAAATGTTTGCAGAGGATTGCATGTAGAATTTAGATTTATATATTTTTTTCAAATTTATTATTTTATAATATTATTTATAAGGGTTGTTTTAATATAACAAAAACAAAATTGTGGTTATTATATTTATTTTAGAAACGTTTCTTACAATTTTTGTTCTACATTCTAGTTTTAGTTTTTTTGTAATAGAAAGTTTTAGCATAAGATTCCTAAGATTCCTTCCTTAAAAAAATCATTTAAATTTTAATAATAACTACTCGGTTCTCCCCAATATATATATATATATATATATTCTTTGCAATCATCTATTTTAAAAACAACCGCGGAAAATGCCTAATATATTATTATTAAGCGTTTGATAATTCACAATTGACATTTTCATTTTTGGTAGTACGAAAAACATAACATGTTTAATCTGTTTTATATGGTTTTATAGAAGGGGCAAAAGAAACCTGAAATGCAAGATATTAATCATACTGCAGTGCGAGCAGAGCGTCCATATCGACGTGCAGTGACTGCAAAAACGGTACAACGTACGAATGTGCATGGATTGGTGTGCGCGTGGTTACACTGAGTTACACAAACAATGTCAAATGTCACACTTTGACTTTAGACTTTACTACACACCAAATCCAAATCACAAAAATATAAGTTGATTCTTCCAAATATATTAAATATTAATGATTACATTTAATAATTGCCTCTGGCTCTGATATAATTATATACATTGTTGGTGTGTTTGTGGTAGAAACAAACTCGTTTCCTAGAATCCGTCGTGTGTCATGTGTGACTGTATATTTGTGTGAATCGTCTGTACACAATCGCATTATCGCAGGGTTATTTGTGCAATTCTCGTACGCCCAACGTACTATATATTTTTTCGACTCTTCAAAATCGTTGTCGCGTTAAAATGTTGTCAATTGTCTTTTGATAACAAATGTTAATAGCGTGTTTTGTTACATCAAAACGTGCCACAGGGCACGCACGATTAGATATAATTAAAAATGTCCAAAACAACTACCTAGAAAACATACGTTCAAAGCTCAACCTCCATATTGCTTGTTTCGCAAGCACTTGTTTAAATTGAGCCGAAAGTAGAACGCAATTTGATAAGAATGGACAATACTGGGGTAACACGTACGGACGATACCGAAAATAATCCATCACCAAACACACTGCATGAGATCATAGTATCGGCTTACCAGCAAATGTCCGAACAAGCATCTATGCCCAATCCCGGTAGGAATTCCACAAATTTCGGATAGTTAGCTAGAATCAAACTATATATTAACTTTTTTACTGATATAGAATATTACGAGAATCTATTTGCTGAAGAGGAACCACTCCCACCGCAGCGCTGGCGTAGTGTATGTATTTGCATCGCCTTCTCTCATATAACTAACTAAATAATGTTGAATTTCTAAAAAAACAGGATGTTGGACGAATTTCTCACATTTCATCACCACCGAGAATTCCCATTGCACATTCGCAGGTTATAAATTCACGCTTCGCAAATCATATAGCGTATTATCACCAGGAGAGGCCAACAGATGCCGCAAACGTTGGATACGGTGGCATTAATTATGTTCGTGAAGTGTATAGTAACAATAATCAAGACACAACGGCCAATCTGAATATGTCTGGTGAGGTGATAAATCTGAGCTCCGAGGACGATGAAATCGACAACTGGCTTGCGGTCAATTTGAGTCGTAAGCGAACCATGCGTGAAGCGCCAACTGTAAGATTGAAAAAAAAACAATCTTAGCCATATAATCTCAAAATTTAAATCCATTGTCTTGTGTAGGATCAAGAGCGAGTGCGTCCAAAGAAACCACTGTACGCTGAGTCACAGTCGTCTTTAGCACAACCATCGCAGCACGTCGTGGTTCCAATACAGAGCAGAGTAAATTCACGCCGTAATAGTGCTCCAGACACGATGCGTCAGTTGAATAGTCATGCTGCTCTTACTTCTGCTGCTGCTGCGTCTACTGCTGCTGCTGCTGTCGAAGAAGAGCAAAAGTTACCACTGAAACTTTTGATCAAGTAAATCTTCATTATTTAAATTACATATATTTAAAAACAAAAACCATTATGTATTTTTTTAATTTTTATGTATTTTATAGAAAACGTAAAGCTAATTCACCAATTGATAATGGGCAATCTTCCAATGTACCAACTATTGTAAGTCCGTGTCAGTGTGACGCTTGCTTTCCAAGTCTATGTACCGGTGAACGTAAGACAAAAACAAAGATGTGTACACAGTTCCGTGATGGCCAGCCAATAAAAACTGAAAATCACAAATATGCAACTCGCTCCAAAGATACTGTCAAACAAGAATCACACAATGGAGGCTACGATAGTCAGTGTTCAGCAACCCCATTAACACTACCAACACAAATTCCAAATGTACGTCCTCCGCGAGAAACATCTTCAACGTCACCAGCATCATCGCTGTCACCTTCGCCACCAAACAGCCCATCACCCACGTTACCTGTGCCAGCGACGCCAACGACGCTTGTAATGCAAGCCAATGTTTTTGAACCGCAACCTGGACCCAGTGGAATTGTTCGGTATCCAGTAAGAAATAATGTTATAGTCCGAACACCGAGTCGAGCGCGTCCCGAAGAAGACAGTGACTATGATAGTGACGATCTACAAAGCTTATCAGTGTACAAACCCGATGGACATTTACAGGTTTTATCTGCACCCGATCTGCAGCTCGACTGGGCATCGGACAGTACGTCTAGCGATGATGAAGTCATCTATGTACCGCGTCAGGCAAGCGTATGTTTTTTTAAAATTATTATTAGTATTATTATTAAAACAAAAATAACAGCCAATGCTTCAAATTGATCTCACGCGAGACTCGGATGAAGAGGAATGGATTAACCCACCGAATCAATCAAACGCACGGGACCCAGCTACTGATGTCCGGCGTTCACATGTGCCAGAACCACTCTTCACTTTTCCAGACGACACGTAACCCACCTTGCAAATCGAATCCAAATACAGCCAAAACTAATAATGCTACATTGCAAATGAATAATTGCAGACATACCCCGCCTGATGAATCCCCTTTCATAACTTCCATTGATCCATTGTGGCCAACCTCGTCTGCATCAAACCGACCATTTGCAGACGATATACTACCACTTATCGATATGTCAACTATACCGATGAGATTAGGAAATTCAATTCCAAGCAGACGCTATTCGGATGCACCAAGCGCAGAGTAAATTTTTTAATTTTTTTTTATTTATACTAAACATGTTTGAGGTTAATTATTTTTATTTTCAGAAACAACTATAATCGCCATCGGTATTTCCAAATGCCCGATCCAGCCGTAAACCCAATTGTTCCATCTAGACCTGGTCAGCCGACATTATTCAAAAGTTCAACGTTTCCGAATCCGACTCCACTTCATCGAAATGAGTGGAATCGTAATCATAATCATAACCATTTTCATTCGTTCTATCCAAGTATGTTACTTTAGATATTTGTTGATCCGAAATGAAATCCTACCAATTTTTATATATTTTTTGTAGGGTTACCTCCAGAACATCGTCGTTATTATGAACCTCCAAATCCTCAATTAATGTACCGGACCGCTGCACGTCCGGCTTATGCACCACATGAGAATTTATGGCATCGTCAGCAACGTATGCAGGTAAGAGTTCGACAATTGTTTCTAAGTTATAGACAAAATAGTCTAAACCAAAAATATTGTAAAGGAGATGCAACGACGTCTTAATGTGGTACCAGTGATGGAGCTTCCAATGATTCCCCCCGATATACCAACTCGATCACATCAACCCGACATACCGCCAAGATCACATCAACCCGAAATACCTCCACGATCGCATCAACCAGTTATACCATCATCATCACCACAACAACAACCATTAAACCATAGTGAGTCTCCTGCACAATGCGGTGCCTGCGACATAAATCTACCCGCAAACAGTTTAATGCGTCATATGAGACGACCAACACGCCGCAATTCAACCACATATTTTGCAGACCTTCGTCAACAAGCAGATGATCAATATTCGAGGAGTGCATACTTTGAGGATCCGTTTAGGTCTACTCAACAAAGTCGTGCGTTGGGGTAAATTCAATATCGTTATTATTGCGCAAATCGCATTTTTATTTAATTTAAATGTTTTATTTTTTGGTGTATCGCAGAAGAACGCAGCTTGGCCAACACGTACATCACCACATGTACCATCACTATCCTCTGCCACCCCCATCTTTGAACCAATCGCAGGTTCATTTCAGCATCGGCGTAAGTTTAATATGTTAATAAAAAGTCACGCGCATAGCTCTTACATTCTGTATTTTTAGTTACCACCAGAAGCACGTAGTGACTGGCAATCTACTCCGGGAAATCTGGTATCCAGACTGTCTAGATTGCATCATTTCGTGCGTGTCATTGAGGAAAATGGCCGCAGCAGTCGTGGAGCAACAATGGTAAATGTGGTCTTATCAAACTATAAGAAAAAAACATTGTCAATGAATTTAATTTTATAGACGGTGATCGAACGCAACACTTTCCAGCACAAATACAAGCACGTACGACGTCACAGTGAAACGGATGACGACGAAGGAGAGAAATGCACAATTTGCTTGTCTCTGTTCGAGGTCGACAACAATGTCAGGTGAGTGCAAAACAAAACAAAAATAGATGAACGGAAACGCTTAAACAACCTATTTTTCAGGCGACTTCCGTGTATGCATCTATTTCATCGAGACTGCGTCGACCAGTGGCTGGTGAGCAACAAGCACTGTCCAATTTGTCGGGTTGACATTGAGACACATCTCAATAAGGATGTCGCCTCTTTATGACCCGAAACTGAAGCAACCATATTTCTTCGATCACGACCGCATACACCGTTTTTGCGTCGCAGACGTCTGATGCATATGCTCTATAACCGACGCCAAAATTAGGAAGCAAACATCCCGCCACCGCACACCACACAACTGTGAGCTATCACAAAATGCCATCGCATTGAATTCATCTCAATTGCAAATCTAGAAGTCCGAAAATAACACTATAATTGAGGGTCTGTTGCAACACATATAATATAAAATCAATATGTTGTGATTCTTTGTGTGTTGTGTATGTGTGTGTTTGTGTATATGTATACTATCCCTGTTGTTGAATTGACAAGCGTATATGTATTTTGTTGTTGTTAAAAGTTATTACGTGTAGCCCACAAAATCGCCTCTTTTGAGATATTTTTTTTTATTTATAATATTGAATTTGTTTTTTCCAATTTGTATGTACATTCTTTCTCTTTGTTGTGTTTAATGTGTCTGTGCAAAAGTATGAAATTCGCGATGTTTCATGTGGGTTATATAAATAGTTTTTGTTATTAGAGTAATTTTAGATATATATATATTTATTTAATATACGTGTACACAAACACACACACACACACACAATCAACAATCAACATATATTATTACAGATTTGTACCCATATATTTGAACATTTTTCATAAATACTTACTATATATTTACATTTAGATATATAACACATAAGTATTGTTCTGATGATTTTGATCAACAAAAGGTTGTGAATTTATGAATTTACTTGTTGATGTTATAATCTCACACACACACACATACAAAATTGCCGAAATGGACAGATCTTCAGAAACATACAAGTTTTATGTGTGTAAAATCGCAATATTATCATTTTTTTTGTTTTTATATGCTAAAAATATTACAAAGATGAGAGACATATTTGCAATATTGTCAGAGATCAGATATTGTCTTTTATTTGCAAAACTATATGTTTAGATTATTCTTCTCTTCAAATTTTCGGCAAAAAGTGATTATTTTTAACCAAATCCGTGTGCATTCGAGGATATATACACTTGTGCCATTTATGTATATAATATATAATACAAGTGCGTGTGTGCAAGCCGACGTCCCCACCCCCAAATTCATTGCAATAAATGCATAAATGATATATGATATTTTTTAGATTTTTAGAAAGCTATATATTAATAAGTGTAGAGAAATAGATATAAAAGAAAATATACAGAATTTTACTGTCGCGGTTTATTTAATTTTTTTCCAATTATAAAACTTTATTATGAAAATAAGGGTTCTCTTATTCTCTCCAAAACAACGTGTTTCATTCACTTTTCAAATCTACCCCCCCTAATGAAAAACCTTTTATATATATATTACTTTATTGTTGGATTCTAATTTAAAAAATACAATAATAATTTCCATTTGCTTTTAAATTTTAGATTAGAAATATACTCACCTCACCTCCCCAAAATCGGCAATGTGGAAAATGACACGGAAATACAGAATAGTGTGGGCTCTAATAAACGGTTCCAATTACAGAAAGCTGGATACCAGAGAATTTATGAATTGAGACGATTCCCTCAGTTAGTCTAAAGTTATTAGTACTAAGACCAGGTTTGAGCCAGGTTGTCCCAAAATCAGCCTGATTCACTGGCAAATCTTCGTGAGTGGGAGTAAATGGAGCAAGTAGGGTGGGATACGGAGCGCAGTGATCTGATGTTATAGAGTGCAGGGCACTTTGACATAAAGTGGACCAATCATTGCACTACTATTTTTGTTAATAATTTTAGAACTTTTGTGCCCTGAGGGTAAGTTAAATTCCATTTTTTTTAAATCGACCCAAACTACTCATATATAAAAACATTATTTATAACTAGCTGAAGTACTTTCTTCCTGAGTACGAACACTGCCTGTCTAAAATGGAAATCAACCAATCATATATCGACGAAATCATTTTTTATACGTACAAATCTAAGAAAGAAGATAAAACCGGTTGTTCTGTATTAGCCGAAGCGTAAGGCAAAATTTTGTATAGCTCCATCATATAAAAATAACCATTAATCTCTGGTGTATAAATTACTTAATTTATTGTTGATTTTTTTATAATATTATCGTGAAAATTGGTTGTTTGTATAATTTATGTAAATTGCAACGGAAAACGTTTGCTGTTGTTTTTTCTCAAAGTTATTACCCTACATTTTATGTTTTCACTTTTAAAGCTTTTCGTTTTTCCAGTATTGGATTTAATGTTATCGTTTATAAATTTTAATACGTTTTTAATGCGCGCGTGCAAAAATCTGCTTCAAAAAAGCGTGCTAGCATGCGGCTAAGGAATCTAGTATCAAAATATTTATATATTGTATATAAATGTTGTGTATAGTGTTACATAATATATAAATTGCGCGCGCGTATCTGTGTGTATATGTGGGTTCAATTTACAAGTACTCGATAAAGTTAGCCGGAAACTGACCTTGGTACGAGCCCAGTCGACCGAATAGCCACTCTGCATTTATCTCGTGCAACACGGTGATAAGATCGTTTTCCTGTAAGAAAATAAAATATTGTTTTAATAATGCATCGCTCATGTAAACAATATCAACGCGGGAGTGTATTACTTTTATACTCAAATCGTCTGCGGTTTCGGCCGTGAAGTCGTACAGTGCCTTAGCGTTTGGCGGTGCCTCTGTTATCTGACTGACTGCTTTGACCGAAGACGGTTCGGGATGTTGCTCTTTAAGCGGCACTTTCACATCAATATAGTTAGCGGGAAACATTCCTTCACAGCCACGACGATTCTTGCCAAAATACCACTCATCGTTTAGCCTCTTTAGCAAATACACTTTATCGTTTACCTGAAAATAAATAATTAAAATATAAATTAAACCCATATTTGCCTTATTAAAATTTAAAAGTATAATTACCTTCAAGCTTAAATCCCCGTCCTGACCAGACTCGTACTCAAACAGTGCAATGCCATAGCTGGGCTCATCGAAAACACTGCTGCTATTGTCTAGGTGCACACTAGGTACGACAGCAGGTAACTTAGGCGGAGCATAGCTGGGCATGCTATGCTGGGAGAGCTTCACGCTTGGAAGGAAACTCTGAAATGGGAATAAATGACAATCTTCTCTCATGTAAAGGACTCAATCATTATACACTTACATCAACCTTTGGTTTCGGTGTCCTAATGGCGGGTTTGATGATTGTTGGCATCGCAAGCGATGGTTCTGGTGCCAATAGGCTCTTGCCGTTGCTCAGCGGATCGTCAAAATCCAGCGGCACTGCACTGCGCTGGCTTTTATTGAGCAGACTATCGAGAGGAGCGTAAAACGAGGCGGCGCCAATGTTCAGCGGTTTCTGAGCAATGAACGGTTTTGGCTTCAGTTCATACTGCGGCGAGAACGGATCCGAACTTTCCCATGGATCCTTGTTCAAGAAACTGCATGCAGAGAAGTCGTCCTCGAAACCACTTTCTGGCTGTGATACACTACCGTTGATTGGCGAGTAGTTTGAGTCCGAGCTAAAGCTTCCGATACTCGTGCAGTCACTGTGAGATTTTTGCGTAAACGAGGGTGAGTTCGGCGGCGAGTCAAAGCTTATCAGTTCCGGAGCGGCGGATGCAACCGTGTACGGCGAAAAGAGTGTGGGTGCCGGTGGCGGTGGTAGTTTCTGTGGTACCGTACTCGTTGATCCGTAATTGTTGCGTGTAAACATACTGGAATTCGAGCTCTTTTGCGAGTTTGTTGACTTGGAGTGTTTCGAGGAGCCGAATATGTTTGACAGAATATTTATGGAAGTGGTTTGACCGGGTTTTCGGAGAACGGTTGTCGTCGTAGACGGTGAATTGTTCAGACGTGGTGGAGGTGGCCGCGGTGGTGGTGGTTTTTTTGTCTCCGTGCGGAAATTAGCATTTGCTGATGACTCGAAAGGGTCATCGTCCCAGTTTGTTGTGGGTGTGTATCGTGATGAAGCATTTGAGTTCATAGATTTAGAAGGCGGTGGCGGAGCTGGGCGTGATGGAATTGTCATGGTTCTAAAAATAATAGAAAAAAATTAAAATTCAATTAATTTGTTCTTTTATCGACATTAAAATGATTATATTAACAGATCTTTAAAAGTAGAGAGCAAATGCATTAGCTTAAAGAGTGAAGACAATCCATATTTCTTAAACTTAATCGTTTCTTAAACCAGATGCACGCCGTTATATCGTTGTTACGCTTGTGCAATAAAAGCATTCCATTAAAACGGGCGCGTGCGCACGTATGTTATCGTCACAAGAGTTATATATATATATATA
Organism: Bolitophila cinerea; assembly: GCA_010015015.2. Taxonomy (NCBI): domain Eukaryota; kingdom Metazoa; phylum Arthropoda; class Insecta; order Diptera; family Mycetophilidae; genus Bolitophila; species Bolitophila cinerea. The sequence continues at coordinate 11,923 of JAAAKO020009677.1, read as the reverse complement.
TAATTTATAGATGCGACAACAAAAGCCCACCTAATTTTAGAAAACAACAATACACACAATCATAACACAGCAACAATAACAAACAGACATACACATACACACACAAATAATTGCGCATGCACTCTTGGAAATCTCGAAAAAACTGGTTCGAATAAGCTGCTGCGGCTTACACATTTATATCCTGCGGCCGGTATGAAATAGCTGATAGTATTTCGCACATTTTTGTTGCGGATGTAGATAAAAAAATTATTAATACACGCAAGAAAACTCAATTGTGGCTACTGTTGTTGGATAGCTACTACTGTGTGCCCACAGTGATTTTGTGGTGTGCATCAACTAAAAGCGAAACTCATCTTCGGGAATTCTGACGTTTTTTTAAAATAGCCATAGCGAACGTATACAAAATTGGCAGTTACCCCAAATCTGTTTTGTAATGAAATATGTAATTAACGAACGCAAAAACATCTGCTATTTGGTATAGAGGGAGTCGATAGCTGTCACAATCAGGCACCTGTTTTGATATTGTGGTGCCCTGCAGTCGTCGAAATGCAGCGCTCAAAAACGCCCATTTAATTGCGCGCGCTCGAATGCACACACACACACAAACACGTAAAACTCGCATGCAACTTTCACTGGGACACTGCGTCTGTGTACACAGAACACAGGAAGAATACTCACTTATTAGTTGGTTGCCACATTCACATATAACTATATTGTTGCTATTATAAAACACATAACTAACACAGCTGCTACACAATAATTATTATTGTAATAATGCTTATATATTTTATATTGCGCGTGAGTCAGCCGACCAGCAAAAAATTGTGCAGCTTTTGCTTGCGTATTTGAAATCTAACCTCGTTATTGCTGTAAAATGATTTTCGAGGCCATCAAAATACTGATAATTAGGAACAATTGAAAGAAGGACGTTGAACTAATATTGACGGATGTAAAGCTAAATCAATCAAACACATACACTAGATACACTAGGCAAATTATAAGTAAATATACAAAAGACAGCTAGTATACAGAGTAGACTACAGTGACAGTCTAGAGTCTAGACTCTATTTTACACACAAAACCAACAAAAACTGGCGAGCAACCGAGTGACATTGAGATTTTGACAGATGCTGACTATGAAATGTTGGTTCCCAGCCGGATGTCAGCAATGTTTTAAATTATTTTTTTTATATATAGTAAATATTTTATACTATATGAGTCAGTTTAACTATGTACGGTAAATCTCTCTTTCGCCTATTCCTATCACTATTCACTCTTTCGCCAGAATGTCATCGTTTGAAGTTTGTGCTGAAGTTTATTATAGTTATTATTCCTAAAAAATATTTAGGGGATAAAGAGAAATTACGAGTTTACGAAATGCTTTTCATGAGTAACCATGATAACAAAATTCTGAATAATCGTTGATAAACATTTTTAGTGTTTTTTTTAAATGATAAATTGAATTGCATGTTTTAGCTCGTGTATTTGGCTAGTTGTTTTTTTACCAGGGAATAGAAATTTTAGGAGCCTTCGAAATCGTTATATTACTTTTCTGATTAGGATCTAGATGCTATTCTTTTATCAGGATCCAGATTAAGTTTACGGAAATTATTCATACAGATCATTAGTTATTCATTAGGGAAGGTAATCTTAAAGTTTTAAATTCATCTTTTGTAGATTTAATTTTTAACCTTTTACACACTATAATAAAGATTGGTTGAAGAATTTATTAACCTTAATTAAAATTTTTATTTCATTTGCTGAGTAAGTTTGCAAGTTTAAAACGTTTTATTTGTATTATGGGTTAAGGTTTTTGATATAACCCCTTTTGTAAATAAGCAGACAACGATTTATTTATCGCTGGATATTAATTTTGTAAAACCGGTATATAGGTTTTATATACACAAAGATCTGTCTTTAACACCATTACATTTTTGGGAGTATAATTAACGATCAGTTTATGATTTCACTAAATTACTCCGTGTCCTTCAAAACTCCTACCATTAAATAATCCACTAAAAGCAATTAGACACACAGTGATCTTTATATACGTTTCTTTAATTTAGTCTTTTTTACGCAAATCTATCTCGTGCTCTTTCATTTCCTTTTCAATGTACACATCAAGGTCTTTCAAAGGATTATAGTACAAATGAACGAGCTGTGCTCCAGCCATCATGGAAAGCATAGCAGCTGTGGAGAACCGCAGATATTGTCCCCAACTGACACCAGCTGGCATTTTGTGTGTGTGTGTTGTACAACTTTTCCTAAACCAAGCCAGTCGTCGTCGCTGGATGCTGTAATTTGCTCTCCACAATGTCTTTGGCCTGTCTACGTTTGTATGTGCGATCTAAAATGAATAAATCGTATTAAACATTTTGAAATGATTCTTTAAATATCTATCTTGCAATTTACTTACAAAAATTTGTCTCTCCCACCGTCCAATTGATCATTGAAAACTCTAACGCGGCACCGAGCACAACGAAGATCGGCAGAAAGCGATAAATGCCGAAGGTACGTTTTCCCGGCCAACTATTTAGGAAGCGATACACGGATCTACTTTGATAACTCATTGGCTAAATAAAATATACATATAGAGAAAAAATTACATAAGTAAAGTTTGAAAGTATTTTTTGGTGTGTTGTTTTATAGTTTTATTAGCTTACCTCGACAGCGGATTTATGTTAGATCTTATTTGAGAGATTCAATCTACTCAAGCATAATAGATATTATGATAAATCACAAATTTTATTATACAGAATTGTAATTTAAAAAAATTATAATAATAACACGCGCGCGATTTGCGAAACGAAAATACAAATTATTTGACAGTTGTCAGTTTACACTGTTAAAATTTATAGAAGCAGATTTGAGTGGTGAGTATAGCAAACAGAAGAAGTGCGCCAACGCGCATGATTCAATTTCTCTTTAATCAATATTTTATTTTCTCTCAATGCAAGTGCAATATTTTGCAATGTAGCTGTAAAAGCTGTGTGTAGCAGCTAGCAGTAGATGAGTAGATCATAGAAAGTAGAGTAAACAGTAAAGACTGAAGAGTATCCGCACTCATATATAAATTTCAAAAGGGTGTTGCAGAGAAAAAAAATCATTTTTCGGTCGTTATAAATAAAGGTGCATTATCAACAACAAAAATATGTCAGCTCATTCCAGTGTACCAGGTAAATGCGTCCGCTTTATTGTATCACAAGAGTTCCATGATCTCCCTGTTTTTGCTAATTCAAGATGCTGTGTTTGTAAAATGCTCATAAATAATATCGATTTTTTGCGATTGTATTTTTTCAGATGACATTGGCTCGGAATCTGTAGAAGCACTGCGGGCACGTCTGGAAGCCATGAAACGAGTGATGGCTAGCCGACAGGGATCTACTTCGGATCAATCCAACACTCCACTAACAGGCACATTTTCTAGGCCTTCCAAGAATCCGGGTATTATAGACGGAAATTTCTTGAGCATTGCCCTGTGCACGGCTCTCGGTGTGATTCTGTCAGTGGCTGTTTACGCATTCTACAGCCTCTACAATGCTGTTCTTAAGAAGTTTCCATCGAAACACACGGAATTGTAAAGTGAAGGCAAACGTGTGTGGGTTTGGGCTAGCGCAGCAGCCAGCAGGACCTTAATAAGAAGCGCAGCCTGCGATTTGATTTATGTACTCAATATTAAGTTAAATACCGTTGTAGCGTAAATTCGAACTGATTAAACAATTAAATGATAAATTAATCAACAAAAAAAGTTTCTATTTTTTATTATTTTAAATAATTAAATTTTAGTATGCGCCTATCAGTATACAATACGCAGTGCAGGTAAACTCACCACACATGTGCTTGCCCCACAAGCTAGATTTGACGTTTTGTGACAGTTTTATTTTGTGTGGAAAAATAAATAAACGTGCATGTTTCTCTGATCGCATCTAAGTGGCGACTTAAATTATAATTATTCGGGTAAGTTTGTAAGGTTTAAACTGTGTTTTAAGTTCCTCGCTCTCTTGAAGTGATCCTTAAGCTGGTCATAATTATTGTTCTTCCAAAATTGTTCCTATAAGTATCAAAACATTAGAGTTTACCCGGAGTTCCTCTCCATGACACAGATCTTGCCTTATCTAACGAAACCCAGACCCACTCACTATAATTCATGGGTTTCCGAAACCTTTCTGTTATAAGTTAGTTCACATTTCCGTCCTAAATTAATTTCAAATCAAAAAGTAAGGTTATGTTCGTTTCGTTTTTAGGAACACAACAACACAAGCTTAAATGGGTCTGACGAAGCAGTATCTGGCCTATCGGCCGGTAGGAAATTTCAATATTGTCGCCAGTGGACGCGCAAATGCAGTGTTCGTGACACTAAACAAAACCGAAGGTCGTTATGTGGCAGTCGGTGCAGCTGAGAACACACTCATCTGGGACATAAGGTACAATATATTTTACTTTTTTTTATTAATTAATAACCGTATTTATTTACAAAATTAACTAAATTTTAGATTGGGTCAAACTGCCGTGCAATTGTACCATGAAAAAGACGAGGTAACCGCACTGCGTGCCAGTCCCGATAAACTCCATTTGGCCGTCGGATATTCGAACGGACTCATCGAGATTTTTAGTCTGGAAACAAATCAGACCGTTTGCAGTTTGACGTTGCACCGCAGTGCTGTGAATGTACTGCGTTACGATGCCGGTGGCATGAAGCTTATATCCGGTGGTCAGGACACAGATCTCGTAGTAGTGGACATTGTTGCGCAAACCGGTCGGTGTCGTCTGAGCGGACACTCTGGACCCATTACGGACACGTGTTTCTATGAGCCCATCGATGATGTATGCATCTCTAGTTCCAAGGATACACAAATAAAATTCTGGAACCTAGAGACACAGTGCTGCTTTAAAACGATCGTCGATCATCGCAGTGATGTCTGGGGCATTGCACTGTTTCGAGACAATGAGTTCCTGGTAACCGGTTGCAGTACGAGTACACTGAATGTGTACAAGATTGCAGCAAACACGCAGTACGAGACCGGCAAAGCGTTACAGTTGGACGAAGAGGGTGAGGATGACACAGCGAGTCCGCTGCGTTGTAATCTTGTCGGATCGATACAACGAGTCGGCAAGGGACGCACAGTGAATCTCGTTTCAGATCCCACAGGTCGTGTGTTGGGCTGTCACGGTGTGGACGACACAATTGAGTTGTTTTACTTCTGCAGTGAAGATGAAGCTCTGGCGAGGCTAACGAAGCGTCTGAAAAAACTGTCCGTAGAGCAAGGTGGCACCGCAGACGTTGTAAGCAAAGACGTAGCCGTTGCCGATGAGGTGCGTCGATTGCCCAGCATAAAAACACAGCACAAAATTAAATCAGTTGATCTGATAATCGGACTAGAGAATGAATTGCGAGTTGTGATCACGTTTGCCGATAATTTTATAAAGCTTTTCTCGCTAGACGTGCGAGCGAAACACGCTGAACCAATGCTTCTGAAGTCTGTCACACAATTAGGACATCATTCCGAAGTGCGTACGGTTTGCTTTAGTTCGGACGGAGAGGCAATTGCATCAGGCAGCGGTAATTCATTAAAACTATGGAATCGTGCTTCGATGGCAAGTTTGCGAACTGTTGAGGACACCGGATACATTTTGTGCAGTTGTTTCGTTCCTGGTGATCGCCATGTGCTACTCGGATTGAAATCTGGTGGCCTGCTTATCGTGGACGTTGTCACTGGTGATATTATCGAGGAGATTGCAGCGCACAAGAATGAATTGTGGTCGATTAGTTTGACACCAGACCTAAAGGGTTGCGTGACCGGTGGTGGCGACACCACGGTAAAAGTGTGGACATTTGAATTGATTCAGGCTGAGGATGCAAGCGCAAAGGTACTGTCATTGTTGCACAAGAACACACTGAAACTCGAGGAAACCGTTTTGTGTGTAAAAATCTCGAAGAACAACAAATTCATTGCCGTCGGTCTGCTTGACTCCACCGTTAAGATTTTCTTTTTGGATACATTTAAGTTTTATCTATCACTGTACGGACACAAGCTGCCTGTGCTGTGCATGGACATTTCGGATGATTCTGCGATCATTGCCACAGGATCGGCTGATCGAAATGTTAAGATCTGGGGCATGGACTTTGGTGATTGCCATCGATCGTTATTTGCGCACGACGATTCTGTGATGGCACTACAATTCATTCCACATTCGCACATGTTTTGGACATGCGGTAAAGACGGAAAAGTAAAGCAGTGGGACGGAGATACTTTCGACAAGATCATTACATTGCCCGGACACATTGGTGAGGCATACAATTTGGCAATTGACCGTAGTGGACATCACTTGGTGTCGTGTGGTTCAGATCGAGTGCTTAGGCTGTATGGACGTACACAAGAGACCATCGTACTGCAAGACGTACAGGAAGATGAACGTGAAGAGTTAGATAATCGTACTCTTGCTACGGGTGAGGAAACAACGGTACCTGGATTGCCGGGACTTAAGCTACCTTCGCGAAAAACGGTCGGTGCCGAAAAGGCAGCCGAATCTATAATGGAATGTCTAGAGGTGGGCAGTAGGTTTGATGCTGAAGAAGACACCGTTGTACCACCACTAATGCAAGCGTATGGTGCTAGCACCTCAATTGATTACCTGATGGCCGTGCTCTCGATGATACGACCCAGTGATCTCGAAGAGTCTCTACTCCTACTTCCCTTCTCTTCGGTTTGCGAAATACTCGCAAAACTACCGGACATCACAGACCGACGGCGTGACCAGACCGAGTTGATTTGCAAGATTGTACTGTTCCTGTTCCGTATTCACCAGAGACCGATCGTTGGCAATCAGACACTTTTGCCGGTCATTCAGTCAATGATTAGCAAGCTAACAAGTGTTGTGACGGATTTGCGTGACATGATTGGCACGAATCATCATGGTCTGCAGCTGCTACAGCGTGAAATCGAGAATCGTGAAGGTGTGGAGTTGTTCCGTGACGCCAGCAAGGCCAAGAAGCTGAAGGACAAGAAGATCAAGAAGCGACAGTTGGCCAAGCGGCTTCACATACAAATGAACTAACAATATACACGCGTAATAAATTGTTTTTATTTTTAAACCAAAAAAAATGTATTTGTATGTGTTATCAATTGTGTATGTGTGTGTGTCTGTGTGTGTGAGAGAATTTTGGTGACACTATCGTGGTTACTTACATTAATCCCGTTCTGGACGTAACAGTAATCTCTTTCAATCTGATCCATGATAAGAAATCAATGCGTTGTTTCTGGCGATGACTATTAGTCAGACAAGAGCCATGATGTGGTACGCATTTATTTTTACTGTTCTCTTAAGTGGACTCGTTTGCGCAGAGTATGACACACAACCAATCGCAGGGAATCTTTCTATTCCGTACATGGTAAATATAACGTCGATAGGTTAGATATTCCAAATACATGTACTAAGTTACTCCAAAAAAGCTATCATTGAGACGTGACGGGAACCACATTTGCAGTGCAGCTGTAATCTCAGCCGAATGGGCAGTGACGGCAGCACACTGTCTACTAAGAACTTCAGCATTTCAGGTAATAAATCAACACGTTTTACAATCTAGACGAAGATAACATATTTTGGTGTAGATCACGTTCCGCGGTGGTGATACGAATCGCCATCTGGGCATTATTTTTGAGGCTGTGGAAATTGTTTTGCATCCCCAATTTAATCCATTCACATTTGACAATGACGTGGCGGCGGTACGAGTAAGCACGCCGTTTACGGTTGGGCCTATTGGTTCCGTTTTGATTGGCGTGCAGGGTACGCTTATGCCGGCCGGAGACTTTGGCTTGGTAGCAGGCTGGACTTTGAGTTCGGTAAGATAGTTTTGTGAGTGTTAAGAGCAGATTTTTAAAATCATCATATGTTTGTGTATAGGAAACCGATATTAATTTTTCGGACAGTTTAAATTCCGGACAAGAGGAATTCGTGGATTCGGCGAATTGCAATGAACGTTTGAACGAATTCGGAGGAGTGACAAGCAAGTAGGAATTGCGTCATCATCTGTTTTTATAGTTTTGATAAATACTAATTACTTTTTGTTTGTTTATATTGATAGTATGCTGTGTACAGAAAGCGTCTCGCGGGAGCAATGTTATGCGGACAGCGGAAGCCCCTTGGTGTACAATGATCGATTGGTCGGCATAGCCTCGTGGGCACCGCATTGCGGTCACCTACAATGGCCGAGTGTATACACACGTACGACCACCGCATCTGTACGATTTTTCATACGACAAACAACGCAGGTGTAAGGTTTAAAATAGTTTAATCTGTTAGATTAAAATATAATTGTATATTAAAAAATATTGAAATGTGTTTGTGTGTGTGTGTGTTTACAAATGTTATTGAGCGCTGCGCATTAAAATTCGACCTAGCTTCTCGATTAGGCTTACACATTATAACTGTCGTATTGTGAATTATTTGCATGTCAGACCTTGAACATAAATTGGATTAAATGACACTAGATTTTTTGGTTCTCATGAAATGCAGCAAGATCCCTTTTCAGCTGGATTCCCATTCTCTTTATCGATGATCACTAGCAGTGAATGGAAAATATCGGCAACGGACTAAAACGATTGAAATTAGATAATAGAATAGTTATGTTTTTGATATTTTTAGAATTTGGTTATGAACCTCATTTTGTTTGGCCGATGTTTCCAAAAAAGATGCTTTCCAAGACTCGGCTAGCTTTTTACCCTCTTCGGCGGACACAGCGCGTTCTTGGTGTAAATCCGTCTTGTTTCCTACTAAAACGACGGCAACGCTACGTATATAAATACAAAATTTAATAAATATATTTTTTTAATATATAGACAATAAAAAAACTCACTTTCCCTTGCCCATGACATCCAACAACTTTTCGTAGATAATCTGAACGAGTTCAAACGATTCCTGACTAGTAATCGAATACACAAGGACGTATCCATGGAAATCCATACTGTACTGGGCTGGGAATATGCTGTACATATCCTGTCCAGCGGTGTCGACCAGCTTGACCTCGTAATCGGTCGAATTGACACGCGTGACTTTTGTAAAAGCTAAAAATGTGTAATGCGTTATTTTTCTTACTCCAAAATTGTAAAACTTATCCAATTTTACTGTTTTCAATTGTAGGGTCATAGGAGTCCACGAACTGGCCTTCGACGAACTGAATACTCAGTGATGATTTGCCTGCGAAAAGAAAAAAAAAACAAATATAGCAAATATTTAATTTAAAAATTAAAACGTACAACACAGACGATGAACGACAATCATCATCATTGAAACTACGTTGTTACGACGTACATCGAAGATCAAAACAAAACAAGTAAAGAAAAGAAAATATTGCATGGTAAATTTGAGTGTGTGGTTTTTTCGTATTTATTACTTACCCACAGATCGGGCGCCCATCATCGCAATCTTACGCTCTTTTGGGGGCATGGTGATAAAACGTGTTATTCAAAGCGAGGTCGCGAGTTTAATAATTGATCGATCAAATTGAATCGACACAAAAAGCACACTATGGAGGGCAATAGTCTGTTTCTGTACGTAACCTGCTATGAGAACTCTGACAGATGCATAAAATGGGTGTTCGACTAATAAATACACACAAATACACAAAGATTAGAAGAATATAAAAACACTTCAACAAAACAGTACAATTATGGAATGGGCGATGTGTGTTTAGAACACGAAAACTTGAGTGTTTTGGGGTTAGTATTGCGCAGATTAAAACACTATGATGGTTTTCAATGTTTATTCGTGTGTTTAGCAGCAGCGATCGCAATATATATATATATATATATATATTATCAAGACGCTACACCAGAAAACGTTGACAGCTCAGTGTACGCACACACCGTTGCGAAATGTCAAGTAAATATATGTGCTATGTGTACTTAATAAACGTCAAACATTGAACTGTATTACCAGATGTCACAATTCAGCTGTCAGTTATCGTGTGACTGCTGACAGCGCCATCTATAAAACAATAGCTCAAAAGCTCTGTATCGAATTGGAAAAATAATAAACCGAGGGAAAATTAAATAAATATAAATACTAAAGAGAGAAGGAAAATAATTCAAAAGACAATTAAAAAGAAACCAAACTACTCAAATTGAAGAAATAAAAACTATCAAAATCCAATGAAAATTTACAAAAAAAATTCTGCGATTTTTTTGAAACAGAAGTAAATATACAGCAAAACTGCGAAATAAAATAGCAAAAGTAATATTCTATAAAATACATCCCAATCAAAATATAAAAATGACTAAAAATAAGCAAACTGTAATTTATAAAGTATGCAATAATAAGAATCTTATTCAAATTATTGAAAATCTTTCCACTTTTTACTAAAATATATAAATTATCATTATATTTAATAAATCTACAAAAATTTACATGACCTCCAGATTATATATGTTACCCCTAAATCGATGTAACGGCCTACACGTGCAAGACGAGCATATCAAAATCAACTAAATCTAAAAATATACACAGCAGTTCAGAACAATTATATATTAGAAGTGCGCTGCATTGAAATTATTGACCGGAAGCAATTAACGAGGCCAGTGGGTGACAATTTTTAGTCGTGCGCCAAGCGTGCAGGTGTTTTTATACCTACCCTCCATATATGGTATGATATATGATATATATATACATATATTTATAAGTTCGAAACCTAGCGATATTTAACCCGCAATTATTTGTAGATTTGAAAAATAGCCTATGCTTACAAATATTATTATTATATACATATATACATAAAAAAATAGTTATGTACATATGATCCAAATCTATATATAGAAGTATTTGATTAAAGGATTCTAATACCTATAACTATTTTAATCGCGTTCTATAAACTTATAGAGTATCGAGTAAAAATACAGATCCTGGGTTTTGTTATTATTATCTTTTGAGATTCCCTTTTGTATCTTTTTGAGCGCGTAGCTCATTTAATGCAGTCCATAGAGAATGACGAGTCGCGCGACGCCTGTTTACATAGGTGCAATACGGAAATGTGCTAGTTACCCCTTGTAAAAACAACATTTTTGGTATACGCATACACAAACAAAACCGATATTTAAATTATAAGTATACAAATATACATTTATAGTGTATATGTAGTATATATATATTATAAACGCCGAGACGGGGTTCATGATATACAATATAATAGACACAATAATGATATTTAGGGAAAAATGATTCATGTGTTATTAAAAGTATTTAGTATATAATTATTGTTTTAATCAGTTTTGCTGTTATTTGGAATGTATAGTTAGCTGGTATATATAGTAATATGTTTGGATCGATTATTGGAATTGTATATAAATTTACCTTTCCACAAAAACACGTAAAATAGACAAAAGGAAACGGTATTTACACCTGTAATTATTGTTACCGTATTATATTATTATACGCCCAATTCCGGTTTAAGAATAAAACTTGTAATTTTTTTAATTTTAAAAATGTGGATAATTATTAACTGAATATATCAGCTCTTAATGCATAGGCAAAGGCGGATCCATACATTTTTTTTTAGGAGGGTAGATATAGTCACAATGTTTCTGTTCTTATGATTTACAAATTTTATTGTTTTCAAAAGTTTGCTTTTCAAAAAAAAAATCACATCTATCATAGAATAAGTAAGACTCTTTCGACTGCTGTATTTATGCTTTACAAGTGTGTATTTTTCCAAAAAATAAAAAGTGGCAGTTTTGTTATGTCAATTTTATTTTCAAGTTCCATATAAACAAAACCTCCTGAATAAGCTTAATCTGAATAAAGTCTAAATAAATTGACTGAAAAAGCTTTTATTTATTTTATTTTATTTATTTATTTATTTATTCTTACAATTATTTGATGTACATTAGTATAATATTTTTTTGGTTTTGGGCAGCAAATTGTGGGGTTTCAA